>CAUYPK010004987.1:0-76194 GCA_963574355.1 Loris lydekkerianus
GCAACCTGTAGAAGACTGAAACTGGACCCACACCTTTCACCATTAACTAAGATAGACTCTCACTGGATTAAAGATTTAAACTTAAGACATGAAACTATAAAAATACTAGAAGAGAGTGCAGGGAAAACCCTTGAAGAAATCGGTTTGGGAGAGTATTTTATGGGGAGGACCACCCCCCCATCCCCCGGCAATTGAAGCAGCTTCAAAAATACACTACTGGGACCTGATCAAACTAAAAAGCTTCTGCACAGCCAAGAACACAGTAACTAAAGCAAGCAAACAGCCCTCAGAATGAGAGAAGATATTTGCAGGTTATGTCTCTAACAAAGGTTTAATAACCAGAATCCACAGAGAACTCAAACATATAAGCAAGAAAAGAACAAGTGATCCCATCACAGGCTGGGCAAGGGACTTGAAGAGAAACTTCTCTGAAGAAGACAGGCGCATGGCCTACAGACATATGAGAGAATGCTTATCATCTTTAATCATCAGAGAAATGCAAATCAAAACTACTTTGAGATATCATCTAACTCCAGTAAGATTAGCCCATATCACAAAATCCCAAGAGCAGAGGTGTTAATGTGGATGTGGAGAAAAGGGAACACTTCTACACTGCTGGTGGGAATGCAAATTAATACATTCCTTTTGGAAAGATTTTTGGAGAACACTTAGAGATCTAAAAATAGATCTGCCATTCAATCCTGTAATTCCTGTACTAGGTTTATACACAGAAGACCAAAAATCACATCATAACATAGATATTTGTACCAGAATGTTTATTGCAGCCCTATTCATAATTGCTAAGTCATGGAAAAAGCCCAAGTGCCCATTGATCCATGAATGGATTAATAAATTGTGGCATATGTACACCATGGAATATTATGCAGCCTTAAAGAAAGATGGAGACTTTACCTCTTTCATGTTTACATGGATGGAGCTATAATATATTCTTCTTGGTAAAGTATCTCAAGAATGGAAGAAAAAGTATCCAATGTAGTCAGCCCTACTATGAAACTAATTTATGGCTTTCACATGAAAGCTGTAACCCAGTTATAATCTAAGCATATGAGGAAGGGGATAAGGGAGGCGTGGGAGGGGGGAGATGGGCAGAGGGAGGGTGCTTGGTGGGATTACACCTGTGGTGCATCTTACAAGGGTATATGTGAAACTTAGTAAATGTAGAATGTAAACGTCTTAACACAACAACTAAGAAAATGCCAGGAAGGCTATGTTAACCAGTGTGATGAAAATGTGTCAAACGGTCTATAAAACCAGGGTATGGTGCCCCATGATCGCATTAATGTACACAGCTATAATTAATAATAAAAGAAAAAAAGAAAAAAAAAGATTCGCTAAATGCTCTTAACCAGTGTTCTTCAACTTTTTGGCTGTGACACATAGTAAGAAATGTTACACTGCAGTTTGTGACAAATCACACACACACACACACACACACGAAAGGAAAGTTTCACAAATTGATATTTACCTTTACGATAGGCATTCTACTTTGGCATTTTCTGTTTGATTTTATTCTATTTTATTTCATTAGAAATACTGGATAGACCTCCCTAAATTGATTTCCCAACTTACTTGTGGATTGAAATTCACAGGCTGAAAATTCTGTTCTCATCAGTGTGTTTTATTGCTTCTCTTGGTAGGAGCAGATGAATGATTCACAGTCCTCCCATTCTCCTACTGAACCACTGGTTTAAGTTTTATTTCTTTAAAAAAAGAAGTATTCTAACTGGTGTGCTTGGGAAATAACCTGCACAGAAGCTGCTGTTTAATTACACAATGTTGAGCATAATTTAAATGACATAGTCCCTTCTGAGTTCCAAGTAACCCAGCTACAGAATTGCTAGAGGATTAGTTAAGACAATTCTAATTGAAAGAGAAATAATAATTAAGTTCAGAGAAGTCAACTGTCTCTGAAGCAAGTAGCTCTCCTATCAAAGGATCTTTTCTCATTTATATCACACTGATTGGGCCACTCTGGGATGTGAAACCCTGAATTGAGTTTTTCTCAGTTATACCTTCACCTAGTTACTAACTTACAAGCCCATTTATTTGGAAAAATTCATTAAAAGCGAAAGCAAAGCACTGTATTTAGTTTTCATGATAGGCCTCGTCTTCAGTTTAAAATTCAGTCTCATAGTGCCAAAAGGAAAAAAAAATGACTCAACACTATGGGGCAAAAGGAGGAGGATCTTTGTTGTGCGTGAAGGGAAAGAAGTTGGGGAAGACATCAAAGGGGGGAAGGTGATTGGACTGCGTCTTGCTGAGTGATAAGGTTTATGTATGGAGGGAAAAGCTGGAGAGACAAGGTTGGGTGGGGAGGCAGGCAGAGAATGCCCCAGGTCAGAGAAAATGTGTGTGAAGGGACGATCATGGTATGTCCAGCAAAACGCCACCATAGTGGAGCAGGTGGTGCTGGTGGGCAATTGATGGGACGTAAGGCTGGAGAAGCGGATGGGGGTTGATTTTGAAGACTTTTATGACAGATAGATACTTTGGACTTTATTCTGTAGGTATCTGGGAACTATTAAAGAATGTTTGGCAGACAGTGTAGTGTTGCAGAAAGAGAGCGCTCGTGTGGTGGAGGACAGCTGGTGACACTGCAAGCAATCCTGGAAGTGGAGTGAGGAGGAGATGAGTGGCAGGTTTGAACAAGATGTGGTGGTAGAGTGGACAGGAGGACATGTCAATGTGAGCAGTGACACTTGAAATATGCTCTGGGTGCTGGCAAAGGGTGGCACAACTTGCCAAGACAGGAGTGCAAGAAAACGAGCAGGTTTAGGGGACAAACGAGGAAGTTCTACATTAGAAAGGCTGCAGTGGAGGCCAGCAGGAGACCTCCAGATGTGACAAATGACAGGCAGGTGGGAATATTACTCTGGAGCTGAGACACAGGTCCGGTTACAGCTAAAGATTCAGAAGATATATGATCCAGTTGGTAGTTGAAGCATTCGATGAAAATGAGAGTGTGCGTGCAGTGAAAATAAGAAAGCTATGTTAGGCAGAGCCTACCAATTTGTAAGAGGTGGGCTGAAGAGAGGGAACATATTACAAAAGGAAAAAACATCAGCCTGAGAGGTGGGAAGAGAATTGGGAATGATAGCCATCATGGATACCACAAAGGAAAGAATTTCAACAAGGATTTTTCAACTGTGTCAAATAACGGAGAAAACAGGGAAAGTGTTCACTGGACTGCCCAGAGCAAGTTCAAGGGTGCAATAAAACATAGGGAGGTGGGGAGGAAGTAGGCTGCAAGAAGGGGCAACTTAACATTGCCTCGATGGGACGTGCAGCTTGGGGGGGTCCAGTGAGCACAGGGAAGTGGGAACAGAGCAGTGGGAAATGGGAATGCAGAGAGAGGGGATGGGGATGCGAAAGAGAAAAATGGCAATATGACTGAGGGAACAGGAAACGCAGCAGCGGAGGGTAACAGTGTAGAAGAACGGGGATGCAGCAGACAGAAATGGCAATGAGCAGAGAAACCCAGAGTGCGCAGGGGAAGACACAGGTGATGGATGGAATTCGGCAGCAGGAAATGGGAATAAAGAATGAAGTGAGAATGCAGTAGAGGGGAATAAGAAGGAACAGAGAGAAACGGGAATGAGCAGAGGAAAACGGGACAGAGAAGATGGGACTAGGGACTCAGGAATGAGCAAGGGATGGGAGTGAGCAGACAAAAACGGGAATCCTGCACTGAGGGGTGGAGATGCATCAGGACGAAATGGGAATGTGGCGGAGGGGAAAGTCAGGCGATGAGATGGCAGCAGGGAAGGAAATGGTAACACAGCAGCAGGAATAGGAAGAGGAGCACAACTGTGGGGACTGGGAATGAGCAGAAGGGAAGCAGTGGAGGAAACAAGATCAGAACAGTTGGGAAGGCAGCACGGCATCGTGATTAGCAGGAAACAGTGGTCACAGTTTCATTTATCCAAGTAATACTGAGCACCCACTCTGTTTTGGGCATTTGTCTAAGAGATCTTGGGATATATCAGTGAACAAAAAGGACAAAAAATCTCTTGCCTTATGAAAGTTACAATCTCAGATGACCTGAGATTGAGTACTAATTTCACCACTTAAACAAGACTCTAACTAAGTTAGTCTTATTTACCAGTCTGTAAAAACGGTGTGATAACAGTAGCCATGTCATTAGGTAGTTATGAAAGTAATGTAAACCACTTGGCCCAGTGCATGGCACCTAATTAACGCTCAAGAAATGTTAACTATGTAAGTAGATTGTGGGCTCCTTTTCCCAGACAGTTGACTATTATGGGAATTAAAAGAGGTCTGATTATAGCTAACATGTACTCAGGATGAAGGGAGGGCATTTCTCAGGATGGGAAAGGTCTGGGTTCCTTGTGTATGTGGAAAAAGGTCAAGTTGAGGGGAAAACTAATATGCAACATGAGACCCTAGATGAGAGGGTGACAGGTGGCCTTGGGAAGGCAGCTGTACATGCCCCAGACTAATCTGCCAGTCACTCAGGGCTCAGTTAGGTGACCTCAAATGGATACGTTCTTATACATTTCACTATTTTCTTATAGTAAGTTCCTGGATCAAGGCTGCCTTGCCCACCCAGGATATGAGCCCCCCAGTGTGCTGTGGGCACACTTTAGGGGAAGCAGCCCATCACTAGGGTGACCATTTACCAAAAAGTTCTAATGTTCTCTTCTTGATATCAACCTGAAATTCAATGCTCCCCACTTTGCAAAGCCTCTTCTCCTCCAGTTCTGGGAGCAGCAGGTATAATCAGAGCATGCCAGTTGTGGGGTTGAGACTAACCTGGATCCCAGTTTTCTTACCAACTAGCCATGTTGCTTTGGTAAAATTCCTTAACTTCTCTGAGACTTTGTTTCCTTCAATGTGAGCATGAGAATGATAATTTCTTTGTGGTATTATTGTAAGATTAAACCCCAAAGTGGTAAGTAGTTACTCCATGCCTGGCATTTAACTGCTCAATAAACATTTGTTTTTTCACATCTAAATTAGTCCCTAAGCATATGATCACTTAATTCTTAACCTGAAAGTGACAAACACAAAGAATCAGAATATGACATGGTCATTTACTTAACACCATCTCATCTACTAATATAAAATGGGAATAGCAATGACTGCTCCCTGACCCCCAGCACCAGGAAGATTACTTGGCATAAGTATATGTGTCACATCTCCATGGTACTTGGACTATTGCTATAGTGACGGCTGACATGGAAATGATCCAGGTCTACTTGTCCATCAGGACCGAAATCCTGGTGAGATGGGAAGTCCCGGTACTCGTTACTGTAGTGAAGTAGAAAGCTGAGGTATGGTTCTCTGTGGAAAATTCTGGGAGCATCTTCATGAAAGGAGGGAAGTATGGGTGCAACTGAAGAATGGCAAAAAAAGTGGGCTTCCACTCAGGGCATGTGAGGGAACACTTGATGAGGAGGCTGGGAGGGGAGGTATGCCTACGATGTCAGGGCAGGTGTTCTCACTCATCCCTTGGCTGCAGGGAGCTGCAGATGGCTTAGGGAGACAGCACCACACAGGGCTGTGTTGTGTCATAAGGTTGTCCAAGCAGATTTGAAGGATGGATGGGTGTGGGTTGCTCAGAGGGGAAAGGCTTTTTCAGGACCTCATTACCTTCATCTCCAAGAAAGACTGGGGGAGGGTAGACTCAGATGGAGGGAGAGCATTTAGACATATTTCAGAAGTAGATTTGATGGGACTTGGCAACTAATGCATATGGGGGCAGGGAGAAGGGGAAAGTCAAAGCTGGCCCTGACTGCAGGGGAAGGGAATTGGCACAGAGGAAGGGACCATTCTCAGAAGCAAAGAGTTGTACCTGTTGGTTCCCCCTCACTCTGAGGAGGAAAGCCCTAGGACTGAGACAATAAAGGAAACAACTGTTCCCATCTTGTCCATCCTCTCTGTGATTTTGTAGACTCCCTGAGACCCAGAGCTGCACAAAATGGGCCCGTTTGTCAGCGACGTGCAGGGCAGCGGAGCATTGATCTAGAAGCGCCGAGACCTTACGCCTGCCTCAGGTGAGTCCCTGAGTCAGAGGGTACTTCGCTCTCTCCTTTCTGTTGGAATTGGAGAAAGTGGATTTTCACCAACCCACTCCATAGCAGGAAAGTCTAGTGACAAAGTTTGTTATATGTGTTGGACCTGTGGCCTAAAAGGGGACTGCAGTGGGAACAGAGTTGGTCAGTCCACCCAAATGCTTCATGGTGTTAGAAGTGTCATTAAGGTTCAGGGGAGCCCTTCCTAGGATGAGGTAGGGAGGGGCTGGGATCCTTGGATCAGACCCAATTCCAGCTAATGGAATTACCCTCTCCCTGTGAATGCCTCCCCCCTGTCAGCCCTTCTCTTTTCTTTGTTTTTCTTTCTTTCCAGTTGGCCTTGCTCTGCTCCTGTGGGAAAGGCTCATCCCTGCCAAGATCCGCCCGGGAAGGAGTTGCATTTGTGAGAAGAGACAAAGGGCACTTAAACGGGTCTGAGAGACACAGCTGTGACACCTCAGGACACTGGAACACTACAGGGACCTGAGCAAGGCCAGGTTATTATTTTTCTTTTTTCTACTCTCCAAATATGAAGTTACCTATACCAAACTGCAAAGGCTATGCCTTGAGTCTGTTTTGGGCCTATTGACTTTGGGTAATTAGGAAAAGAACAGAAAATTAGTATGGGTTGAGCGGAGCCCCATAAGAAAGTACTCTGCTGAGAAAAGTACAGTGCCTATTACTTTCCCACACAGTGCAAGGAAGTAAAGATTTTTGTCCCTTGCTAGGGAGGTGGAAAAATATTGGAAATATTTTATGCACCTTCCCCTGAAACCTAGTCCTCTGAACCTGGCAGAATAGCTGAAGAAGTTAATACAGACTAAAGTAGCACGTGGCTCCCAGCTTTGCAGGGGAAGAAGCTTGTGTGAGAGGCAACTGTGGTCCTTCCTGAAGCATCACCATATTTGACACAGCTTCCAGGTCCATGGTATAGCTCTCTCTGTTTTTTGAGGGACACTCTGAATTTGAGAAGTTGAGGCATGAGCTGGACTGACCTCCTCAAAGGCGGGCACTGCCATGGCACTCCTTTGAGGTCATGGTGTCTGTCTGATCCTACCTCTGTGGAGTGCTCCTGCTATCCTCCTTCCCAGGGGTTCTCCTGCCAGGGTGATGGTGTCAAGCCTGATGTAGGTTAAAGAAGAGAGCTAAGCAAAGGTTTGAATTTAAAATAGAGACCTGATCCATGTCTGGCATTCACTTTCATGTGGACGAGGAGAGAAAGATTTTGCTTTCTATTATGTTTTTGTTTGTTTTGTTTTGTTTTGTTACTGGGAAGAGCAACTTAATCATAGGGAAGGGGGTACGTTTGGGTCCATATTCGGTTTTGAGCTGACCCTCCCTTTTGCTGATCCCCACAAAATCATGCAGTAAAGCATTCAATCCTTTGACCAAACTCTCTTGAAAAGGTCTCTCTTCCCCGAAGTCGCCTTTGCTTTGCCTTTTCCTTCAGTTGCTTTTTGTGATCTTTCTTTTCAATGCTGCTGCTCTGATGTTCACCCTTGATGGTAAAAGCCACCAAGGCTCAGATCCCACAGAAGAAACTGTAAAATCAATGTTGCTGGGCAAACCCAGGGGCTTCATCTTCTGATAATAAGGGTGCAAGTGCTTGGGAGTCAGTGTGGCTTGAGAGCTTCCCAGTGGTCAGACCTGGGTGTGGGGAGGGTGATATGAATTCCTCCAGTGGCCATGTCTCAGTCTAGAGGCTCCCTATTTCATTTTGCTTTCTCACTTAAATAAAATGGCAGCGAGTTATGTAATGATGTGGAACAGAAGAGATTGCAACCTTATAGACCTTACAAGATGGGGCAGAGCTAGACCCTGAAATACCAGGTTATGGCAAGGCAGTGTCTCAGCCAAGAATTTGATACATTTTGCTGCCCCTAGAAAAACATCTGTATTTGTTGACTTAGCAGGAAGGCTGAGGAGGGACACAGTGCAATCAGGGAAGATCAGCTTGCAGATCAGCAGAAACGTGATTAAAATACAGCTGTCATGTTGGCTGTCTGTGCAATAAGCTATCAGCACCACGACACCATTAGGGTAAGGAAAGGAGAGCCAGAGCAAGTTTTGTAGGCTCATGCAATTCATTTCTTGCTGTTTAGAAATGATCTGCTACACTGCTTTCTTCATGTGAAGGTTTTGTGATAGTGACTACATCAAAGTCATAAGAAAAGATATGTCTGTCTCTGTATTTAGTTCCATGTTGTTTTCACTTCCACTACATCATCTTCATCACCTTATGTTACATTTTTTATTTTCATGAAGTCTTGCAGTTATCCATGCTAATCATCTTGAACTCAACATGGTGCAATGGAGAGTGCACTGGGCTTGGAAAGTCAGGGATGCACTGCTCACTCACTGTGTGACCTTGGAAAAGTGACTTAGTTTTTCATCTGTGACATGACGATAACGCTATCTGCTCACTTTCCTGTCAGGGATGCTGTGAGACTCAAAAAGACAAGTACATGGAAGCAACTTCTTTTCCTAAGTCATCTCCCTTTTTCTGTCTTTCCTCCCCCACTCCCCAATTCCAGAGTTTTCTATACTCTTATGTATAAATATGTCTATTTTTCATTTCAATTCAAGTAGGTCTTTCATTACCTGTTGTGGAGGTAGTCTTCAAAATGAGTCTAGATGGAAGGGCACCCCCTTCTCTGAAGGGGAATCAGTGCTTCCATCCCAGATGCCAAGGCTCCTCCATTAGTCCTGGCACTACCACACACACAGGTGGCACTTTCTGGGACAAGTAGTTGGAGCTACATTCTTAAGAGTTTGTGAGACCAAATGCAGTAACCACAAGTAGCCTCCACCCTGTGAGTCAATCCCCAGGTTTACTGGGACCACATATGACTTTCCAAGATTCTGCCCAAGCAAGCATTAGCATGTATATTCCTGAGGGCAGGACTTTTTATCTGTTTTTCAAGCTGCTAGAACAATATTTGGCACATAGTAGACACTCAATAAAAATTGGATGGATGAATGAATGCATGAAAGTAAGTATAACAGAAGCAGTAGAAGAGTTGCTCTTCCTTCAGAATCCTCACATAGGCCTTGCACCATAGTTATATCCTACACAACCTTTGTCATCATTGGTAACTTGGAGTAGAACAGCTTTATCAAAATGGGCCAATAAGTTTATCCTAAGAAAAATGTGGCACAGACAAAAACAAGACCTCCTTATCTCTCGTCCACTGCCACCACAATCGGTAGAATAAATATAAAGAATAAATATAAATATATGTAAATATAACCAACTACTTGTATATAATGATATTACTATTAAATAAGTTATTTAGAAAATAAATTATAAATTATATATTGTATAATGAATGTTACATAAGTATAATCATCTCTGTAGAGTTGTCAGGAAATAGTCTCTTCATTATATGCAGGCTGCAAATTAATTAACTTGAATTCTTCTACTATTGTGACAGAGCAGTGGGAACAAAGCAAAAGTTTAGCATTAACTGGGACAGAATAAATAAGCCTGTAGGCCGCGGAGCCTTTTCTTAATCCAAATCACCAGACTGACCGGATCTCTCACTCCTAACACCCATGAGATGGAATTTTCCGGAAATGCGTGAGTTACTTGTAGAAAAGGGACATGCTCACCCAGGCTGCAAGAGGAGGGCCCGTGCGAAGTGTTCCTCCATCTTCGCTTTGTGATCTGGAAGCAGGGTTATAAAGAGGGTGATGCTGAAAGGAAGTTTTTTTCTGATAACCCCATGTATTTGTCAGGGTCCAGGGAGGAAACAGACCACGGCAAGAATTTGAAGAGGGAAAATTGAACTTACAGAATTGTTCATTGCGTAACTTTTGTGGAAGGGTGAAAGACGAGTCCTGAGTTATAAACAGATCAGCAAATGCAGAAAATGACTTCTACTCTGGGACAGGGAAAGTGAAGAGGAACGAAGTTAGCCAAGTTAGCGCTGAGAAGACAGCCTGGTAAGGCTGAGGTTCATGGTTCAAGGGCGTGGCAGGTGTGCGCTAAGGAACCAGCTGGGGGCCATCCTGGAGCATGGGAAGTGCCCACCAAAGGGGAAAGACATCAGGTGGCAGCTGCGCTAGGAGAGGTTGGCCACTGAACAGCATAGATGGAACTCCTTCCGTCACCAGCTCCCAGGCTCCCTCCAGCGCCCTCTATGGGCAGAGCGGAGCCTGACACGGAGCTGCTGGCAAAGAAGCTGCCGGCTTGCAGAGACCAGCTCCAGTACTGCAAAAAAAGGTCACATTAGGAACTTAGAGGCCAAAAATTAATAACCGTCAGCTCCCTCCCAGGACATGTAGCATAAACATTTTCCCGAGTGTTACATACATTCTGACCATGAACCTTCTTTGCATTCACCAGGTGGTGGAACTTTGCAGCAGCCTCCTTCCCATCTCCTGGCCCTGATTGCGTCTTCCGAGATTGCTTGTTCTCAGCACTGGCTCCGTGTAAGTATCACCCAGTGGGTTTTTACAAACTCAGGATTTAGCACCTGAAATTTCAAAATCTTCTCAGGTAGTTCTAATAGGTTGAAAACCTCTGGACAAGATATCAGCAAGAAATAAGGCTGCCACAAAAACAGTATTGTTAGGCCACTGTAGGCCTTCAAGGGCCCTGCAACAGAAAAGTTCTGAGGTGAGGTAGACGTGTTCCACCGTGCTCTGGGCCTGTTAAGTAACCTCACTCCATCTCAGATTCCTTCTCTGTAAGACAAGGAATGGGGATGGAAGTATGCTTTGCCCTATTATCAGGAGGAGCAATGTGATTGATAGGTAATGCGTATGAATTGCTTAGAACAGTGGTGGTCATTATTAAGAATTCAGTAGATAATATTTGTGGTCACAGAGGTGGTGATGATTTTTACTTGCAAAGACCATTTCTTCATGACTGTCTCAAGAATGACTACCTAATCAACACTTTCAACAAAGTAATAACACAGGATCTAAACTTTGGGGACAAGAATTGCCAAGGTTGGTGCTTAAATTAAGTATAAGTAACTAATGGTTGAGCATCAGCGGGGCAAGTTAAAAATAGATATTAGTTAGGGCAAGTTAAAACTAAGATTTGCTAACTTTTTGCTAAGATATAAGTAACTAATGGTTGAGCATAGGTGGGGCAAGCTAAAACTAGATATCAGTGGAGCAAGTTAAAATTAAGATATTGCTAGACATAGTTATATCACGTTATATTTGTCTCAAGTACTTTACAGTTTACAGAATAAGTTGTTTGTTATTTAATTTACTGCTTCCAGTAGATCTGTAAGGCTGTTTGACTTAATGATAACAGATTGGTGCTGTGATCTTTCTTGCTGGTTTTGTCTTGGTGATCTTTCACTTAACAGCTAAGTAACTTTGATCAAGTTAACAAATCTGTTCAAACTTCAATACTGTAATAACATTTATGAAATGGGGTTTTTGAGAGGATTGTATGAGATGATGAATGAAAGGGACTGGAAGATAGTAGGTGCCCATTAAAGTGACAGTTTTTTTTAGATGTAACTTGATAGGAAAAATATCCTTTCCTTTGATTTCTGGCAGATTTCCTGGATAGGATAAATAATCACACTGTGGTATACAAATGGGATTAGCAAAAGATTTATACAAATGTTCATCTAATTTTTAAAAGTCAAAAGAGAAAGAGAAAAATCTTGAATTAAATGGTGTAGACACCAGGTAGGTGGTCTTTTTATTAGTCACTGGGGGACCTCAGTACTTAGGCTGAGAGCAGGAAGAAAATAAAACATTTGGCACTGCTTTGCTCTGGAAGAAGAAATACAATTTCTATGGGGGAGAGACAGCTTTGGAGGTGGTCCTGCTGCAGTTAGGAGAACAGACTTTCGTGCAGCTGTGCTGAGAGCAGGCTGCAGAGGGGGGCACTGACTTCAGACTCATACACTTCTGTCAATGAGACAGATCAATGAGAAGTGGTGGGCTCCACACTGAATCAAAGGGCACTCTCTGGAGGCACTCAAGTCTAAACACTCAAAAAACTGTGTCAGTCATAAAAAGCCAGTGGCCCAGCTAGAATCAGCCCTCAAGACACAAGTTTTTAGCTATTACAATCTCTTATCTATGGGGTAATACCAGTGGTGCCTACTGGTCAACCAGCAGAAAATATGCCCCCTTTCTCTAGTGGGGCCATCTTAAGACTGGATGTGGAGGGCCAAGCCCACCTTTGGTTGTCCCCATGAAGTCCCTTCCAATATAAGACACTCAGATTATGGGGCACATACTTGGGAGAATTATAGTGTCCTAGGGTTTGACTAGACGAAGAGAAAGGATGAATTTTCTAGGCAAAGAACGTGACTATGGGTAGGTTTTCCTAACCAAGGGAGATGGAGACTCAAGCTGTAGAGGGCTGAAAAATGAGGTGTACTCTTAGAAGATCGTAGATTCTAAATTGAGGAATATGTCTAGGAATTATAGTATACCCAATGAACTAACTTCTTATAATAAGTTTATCTTTTTGGTTTTCTTCTCATGATCACAGGAATAGTCCTGGAATGTCCATTTCAAGTTTAAAATTCATATGTGGGATTTCCTTTAGATGGGCCAACTTTGCAGTATGTATCTATCTCTGTGTTGAATTCATACACAAAATGATAGAGGTCTGCTGTCACAGCAAAATTGAGCCTTCTCTATGTTCATTCTGCAGCTCCAAGTGAAGGTGGCAAGAGGTCCAGGAGTTCCAAAGGGTGACTACCCATCCAGTGAGTGGTGGTCCATGGTGATGCTGAGAATGACAGTGGGCAACAGTTGCAGCATAGGGTGAATCAGAAGTAAATATGACACCATTTTCCCCAAATTTACTCATCATATTAAAATCACCTGGGAAGATTTTCAACTACCCTATGTCCAAACTGCACCCAAAAACAATTGAATTAAAATCTGTAGGGGATGAGACCCAACCCTCAGCATTTTTAAAATACCCAGATGACTCTAATATGTAAAGGGGAGAACTACTGCTCAAGGTAACGTTTGCAGGAGTAGGGCAGATAGGTTGACATCTGGGTTTAGAGGTAAGAAAATGGAAGTCACCTGATGTTAAATGACTTGTTGAAGATCACAAATGCTAGCTTGGCATAGACTGTCTCAGAATCACCTTTCTGGTGGTTTTTCCTATTCTCTTGGTCATTCTAGAATTCTACAAGGACTTTCTTCCAGAAAATAACTGATATTTTTGAAAAGATTATTATTATTATTATTAAAAGGATGAGTTAATAGAAATATCCAAACAATGTGACCAGGGTACCTCCTACTATTCAAGTGGCATACAAAATGTCAACCCTGGAGCAGTGTGGGAGGCCCAGCTTCTTGGAACAACTGGTGATGAAAACATGACTGGGTGTTCCCTTGGCCTTTCGTTAGACTTGTGTTGCTGATAATCCCTGAGAGTGGACTTCAGGGTGGCACAGAGGGGTGCAGAACACAGGTGCCCTGAGCTCATCAATTTAAGAGGCTACAGGTATGGATGGGGCAGGCAGTATAAAGTACAGACACCTGCCCCAGTCTCAGGACTTCCTGCACTCAACCTGCTCATTGAGTCTTTGTTTTATTGAAAGTGTCAAGATTGTTTTCAAAACATTAACTATGTTCTATGAGGGGTTCCCATCAGAATTCAGATACATACTCTCAAGCTCCCTTATTTAAAACCTGAAGTTGTAGTGGAAGTCTTGTCTCCCCCACCCTCCTCCCATTTAAAAACACAATCCCAGATTTTTCAAATAAGATGCTGCATAACTTTAAGATTCTTGTTAAAATTCTATGGCCCAACGACAGTTTGGGCTTTTTAAAGAAGTATCACCAGAAATAAAGAACATCACTGAATCTGGGAAGCACTCTGGCTTTATGCTGGAGCTTGCTGCTTTCTGGAATTTTCAGGGAGAAAGGAAACTTCTTTGTTTCAATTCAGAAAGAAAGTACAAGAGGAACCCTTACAGAATCTCTCTGAAACAGTAGCTCCAAAGATGACAACACTGTCCTTGAAGGTACCCAAAACCAGGGATTAACAGTGCTGGCTTCTAGCTGGGACATCCACTCATTACTTAGCTCAGTGATACTCCTTGGCCATCAGCTGGGGGTTCTACTAACTGGGCTCTATAAAGTCCTTTTCAATACTAGGAGTAAGGGAGGAGACTCCTATAAAGGGAAGTTGGAATGTGCTTTATTACTGCAATGAGCTCAATGTATCTGTCCTGTTTTCTTGTATTACCAGACATAGGTGAGGAGGAGATACTATCATTTAATTTGGATAATTTAGAGATCCAGGCATAGAAAGAGAAATCATCCACCATCCACAGATAAAGCCAGTAACAGAACTGGGACTAGAAGGGGAAAAAAAAATCCCATCTGGTAAATGCCATAATGCTAAGGACAGGCTGGAGAACCAGATTAAGACTTTTTTTCTTGTCTTGGCTGTGGGAGGAGCTTGGTTACTTTGCAGGTAGAATTACATTATCATTGTTCACCTGGAAGATGTGTACGACTAGCCAATTCCTGTTGGTTGAAATGAGTTTGCTTTCTTGATACCTCCAAGCAATGGGGGGGTGTATTAAAGAGTAAAACAATCACCAATTTATAGGCAATAAGACAGAGGCACATGTTAATCACTAATATGGGGATGCAATCAACCAAATGCAACTGGGGGAACCACAATAGTATAAATTGCTCCAATTTCTTTGACAAATAAAAGTAAAGAAAAAAAGTTGTAAAATAAATTTGAGACATAGCAACCAATTGTGTGGACCTTACTTGAGTGAATCATGCAAAACAAACGAACAAGCAAACAAAAACTCCTGTAAAACATATTGCATTTGAGACGGTTAGAAATTTTAACACTATATAGATATTTGCTATCAAGGAACTATGGCTATAATTTGATGTCATAGTGGTATTGTGGTTATACTAAAAGTTCATAGTTAATAGAGATACATGCTGAAATATTTACAAATGAAATGATACAATCATGGAATTTGCTTTAAGATAATGTAGGAGGGGAAGGGAATAAAACCAAGAAACTACAGCACCAGCAAGCAGAAACAGACCCTAATCCAACTAGATTCACCAGTCTGGACTGCCACTGGCCACGAGAAACCAGCTGGAAGGGTTTTTCTTTCCTCCCAAACAGCACCTTCAACAAGTTTTTCGGAACCACAGTTAATAAAAAAGCACAAAAGACCAAGAAAAATACTCTGATTCTGGATTTTTTTTTTTACCCTGATAATTTGTGGTAAGTTTCTTTATTTTTTGAATATAAAGTGACAGAAATAATTTGCCATTAGAAAAGAGAAAGAATCTTTGACTATTTACAGTTTTTATACATCACAAAGTTTTTCTTGTTTTTATGTTATCTTTTTTTTAATTCATTTTAATTTTTGTTCCTGCATCATTTGAACAAGTCCAAACTGGAAATCTATACAGCTCACAAAAAAGCCCTCCACCCAAAAGACCCCCCACCCCCACCCGCCCCAATGAGAAACAAGATAAATCAAAAGAATGAAATCAACTTATTTCTTTGTTTTTAAAGGTAAGTCATTTGCTTATATATATACTTGTAATTATTTTTTTTTCAAGTTCAAACACCAAAATCCAAGAGAGAAAGGAAAAAATAAAAAGACCCAGTCATCCACCCCTCCCCCCACTCCAGAATCTCAATTGATCCCTGCATGTCCAAAAGGAGAAATAGATATTTACAGAAAACAAAAACAAAACAAACAAAAGTAAAAGAACGTGGAGGTGGATGGGCTGGGGATCTGAGAGTTGAGAGAAAGGACAGCCGGCCCCAGGGAGAAGGGTGGAGCCAGAGGCGAGTCTGAGAAGTCTGTGCTTTCCCCACAGGACATCGCTCAGGACAGCCATGACCATTTCCCCTCCACCATGTTACTCGAGGAGGGGTGCGGCTCTGAGTTTCCAACCCAACCCCACAGTGGATGCGTATTTTGTTTCCATCACCACCCCCTCTCACACACGCGCGCACACAGGCACACACACATGCACCAGTCCTTGTGGTTAAATATAATTATGACACTGTTGGAGCCTTGGCTCTGTCAAGTGGAGGAAGAGAGATTTGCCCCAGCTCCCTGCCCCATCCCTTTCTGATCCCCACTGTAATGTGCTGTCTAGCTCCCTGGAAATGTTTCCATGAGCATCAGGGCTACTCTGACGTCTCAGGGCTGAGATGGCCATTGGGTAGCAAAGCCCCTGGAAGAGTCCCTCTCCCAATCACTTTTGATCCCCACTTCCCACTAATTCATTTATCAAAGACGTGTACCCCATTACCAATTAACCAGGTATGGGAGACAGCCTGAAGTAGGGGACATCAGAGGCAGAGTAAATGGAAGCCATGTTGTTTTCTGCTCTCCTTGGAAACACTGGATCCCTGGAGGTCAGAAAGCAGAGTGGCCTCTGGCTTCCTGAGCGTCCTTGTTCCCTCTGAAATAGGGTCCTATTAGTCCTCAGTGCAGGAAGCAAAGAGTGACCCCTTGACTTGGTTGTAATACCTTTCTACCATAGAAACTCAAAACATGGCAGTAAAGCCAGGATGAACAAAGTTTGATTTTTCAGAGAAAATGCCAGGGTGGACGTGACCACACTGAAGGGTTTGCCTTTACTGGCGGCCAGAGAAGCAAACCAGGAGCACAGTGGTTGTGATCTCATTCATGCCCTGTTCAGGGTTTTGTGAGGGTTTAGAGAATTAGTTCACTAGCAATGGCCAAACAGCTTGAGTCTCTTTTCAGATTATGATTATTTTTAAGGGCACAAGAAATGAAATAGAATCAGTGCCTCATCTGTGCCAGAGGCTCTAGATTGGTCTTGCTAAGTCTTCAAATACCTACAGTGGATTTTTTTATCTGCTTCCCTTGGCCAAATGTCTGACTTGTTTTCCAGGCTCTCCCAAAGTGCTCACTTGTCCATTTTGTTTATACATCTTCACTCAAAGTTCTTTTCTTCCTAACCCTCTCCTGATCTTCCAAAACTCTCTTTCAGGACTTTTAAAGACTTTCGATCATTTTATCATGCTCCTGTCTTGCTGTTTCTCTCTGTCACAAAAGGAAATCCTAAATAAAAATGATCTGTCAGAGAAAACTTATTTAGCAGAATTGGGCAGAAGCAAAACTGCTTTCCAATTCTTTTACTTTTTTTTTTTTTTTTTTCAAAAGATGAAAGAGCAGTAAGGTAAGAACAAAGAATTATGATCCCCCCAGGAGATCATAATTCTATTTAGCTGGGAACCTTTAAAATAGAAATGACAAGATTTATTGTGAAATGTGTTATTTTCGGGGTAAATAGTCCAAATGTGACTTCAATCCAGGATCCCATTTGTTGACATCTATAAAAATATGTAGTGGCCTACCATAAATAACAGTGAAGTTTAGTAGAAGTTAAAAAAACAAATATTGAGACTAAAGAAGGGGCACTGATGGAGGCACACATGCTGCTCTCCCTGCTGGAGAGCACCTGCAGCCTCTTCTCCAGCTGACAAAGACCATCAGGGCCAACCCCAATGCCCACAGCCTTGCTGAGGCCAGTCCCCATGAGAAGTCCAAGACATGGTCATGTACATTTCCTATCTGAGTCCATTGCCTGTCTGTTACAAATTCCTCAGATCCTTCCTGTGAACCCATGGTTCACCGTCGGCCATAACCCTGACAATTCCTTCACCTTCCTGTTCTTAGAGAAACTCAGCTCTTCCTCCAGGACCCTGCAGCTCTCTCAAGCCGTAGGTATTGCCTCTAACATGTTGCTCACGCCCCTGGGCCTGGAGGTGGATGGAGTAGATGCCTTTCTTGCTTTTTATTTCCATTTTCACACCACCTTCCCTCCTCCTTCCTTAAAAAAACCCACACAACAAAAATACATTCCATCTTTCAAGTGCATCAGACTAGACTAGCTGCACCCTGACGTGATGCAATGATTGAACAAGTTCTTGAATATCTCTTCCTAATTCCTGTCATAATGAACATTCCTATCATAATGTACATTCCTGTCATGGATGTCAACCCTTGGTTGACTTCATTATCTACATAAATAACAATTCCCAAAACCTGACCTCTGCCACCTTACCTCAGCTTACCACCTCCACACCAGACTCCAAACCATTTCACCACGAATAACTACAAACCCTCCATAATCTCAGCTTCAAGAACCCAACTCTCTGACCCAGCTCCTAATGTCCAGGCTACTGCTTCTGGGACCCTACCTCAATAATTCCATCATCCCAGCCTGCATCTTACTTACCTGCTCCTAATGCCCTTTATTGTTCCTTATCTCCTAAAAAATCCTCACTTTTCCCCTCACCCAGCTTAGATCCCATGACCAATCATTAAAACTGCATGGCATTGCCCTTAATTCCATAATGCTTGCTACTTTCATTTCATTCACCTGGTTAAACAACATCCTCCCACCCCCCCACCCCGCAGCTCAGCCCAACTTGGCTGCCTATTAGACAGCCAAATAGGACTGAAGAAAAAGTTTTAAATTTCTTTACCCTCATGATCATAACCTTGAATAAGTCCTTTGTGCTGACACTTTTCCTACATTTTCATTGTCTTCACTCTTTGTGCTGGATGGTGATGTGACTAATTTATGCTTTCTTCCTTCCCAGACCTATTTGTTCCTCAATACTTACTCTTAGCCAATGACCTCTCTCTGTGTTTCCCTGTAAAATCATCAGCAGGAAAAGGCATACTCCCACTATGGCACTTACCAACCCACCTGCATCAGTGAACTCCCTCCCTCCTCCTACCCTGAGCATGCTGCTTGGCTGGGCTCCAAAGGCCAGGCCCTCCCCATGCATATCGGATCCCCTTCCCTCTCACCTTTGACAACTGCTCCCTCTCCCTAGGCACCATCAATTCTCCCTCTCTGCTGGATCATTCTAGTGAGAATAAATCAGGATGTTATTTCTCCCATCTTAAAGAAAAATGCCTCCTAGACCCCACATCCTCTACTATCTACTGATATTTCTAGGTCCATTTTCCAGCAAAACTTTGAAGAGTTGCCTAGTCATGCCGTCTCCACCTCCTCTCCTCCCATTCTTTCTTGAACACACACTCATCTTGCCTTTCTCTGGTCCACTGAAGCAGCTCCTTTCTGGCTACAGAACAGCAGCACTGGAACTGCCCTGGCTATTCCTCCCAGAGCTGGTTCCTCTTCACTCCCTGGGGCTCTGAACACTCCCCCGGAACTCAGTGTGCAGATTTCTCCTCTGTGCCCACTCACTCACTAGATCCAGTCTCATGGCTTCAAATTCTACCCCAGTGCCTATAAATACCAAAAATGTATCTTCTCTTGACTCTGTCCCTGAACTTCCCTGAATAGCCAGTTGCCTAACCACCATTTCCACTTGGCCATCTGACTGACCTCAGACAGACATCAGAGACTTACTAGAGAGCTTTCCACCCTAGTCTGCTTCCATGAAGGATTCCTGTCTTACTTATGGCAACTCCAAACTTCAGTAGCTCAGATGAAACATTCTAGAGCCATTCTTAATTTTTTTCTTTCTCTGACTCCATGTCTAATTCTCAGCAAACTATCAGATATATTCTTCAAAATATTTGCAGAATCCAACCACTTCATACCACCTGGCCTGCTAATACCATGGCTCAAGCCACTGTCATCTCTTATCTGAGTTACTTATTATAAGAGCATCCAAACTGGTCTCTCTATTTCTTGCATTGTCCACCTCTCACAGTATACTCTCAACACAGGGGTCACAAAGAGGCTTTGTAAAATTGAAGTCAGATCATGTGACTGTCTACTCAGAACCTTCT
Organism: Loris lydekkerianus; assembly: GCA_963574355.1. Classification (NCBI taxonomy): domain Eukaryota; kingdom Metazoa; phylum Chordata; class Mammalia; order Primates; family Lorisidae; genus Loris; species Loris lydekkerianus. The sequence continues at coordinate 19,814 of CAUYPK010004987.1, forward strand.
AGTGACTATTCATTTTACTTTTGGTAAAAGCTTAAATCCTGACAATGCCCTACAAGGCCCTACCTGACTTGGGTCACTGTCACCTATCTGACCTCATCTCTCACATTCTTCTCCTCCCTCATGGGCCTCCTGGCCCTTCCTTCAGTATACCAAGCATGTGGTTGGACCACAAGCCCTTTGCAATTGCTTTCTCTCTGCTGAAACACTCTTTATACAGAAATCCCAAAGCCTCATTCCCTCATCTCCTTTAAGCCTTTACTCAATTGTCACTTTTTCACAGAAGCCTTGCTTGTCCACCTTATAAAGAGTAGGAACCCTCACTCATTCTATTATCTCTGTCCCCCCTAATTTTCCTCATTTTCTCCATGGCACTTTGCACTATTCAACATAACATCTATTTATTTGCTTTTTTGTCTGTTTCCTTTTATCAATATATAGGCTTTGAGAAGGTATAGACTTTGTTCCAGCACTTAGAACAGCCTGACCTGGGGTTTCTACTCAATAAATATCAATGCATGGATAAATCATCTCTCCAAAACATGGTACAAAACCTCAGGCCAAATAGTTCCCAAATAAGAGTTCTAGTAAAAAAAAAAAAACAAACAACCCCCCCAAACCTGAATATTTATTTTAAATTAAAAAAAAAATTCTCAATGGCAAGTATAGAGCTCCTTTCTGATTTGAGAATTATTCTTGGATTATTATTTTTAATAATTAAGAAAAAAATCTTCCCAAGTTTTAGTGATCATTGGCTGTCTTTCCCTCTCCCCATCTGTAGTCTGATTCCCAAATCCCTTATGGCTGCAGTAGAATATATACCGAGTCTGGATTGGTGGCAGTGTTACTGTTTTAGCCTTATTGGCTTGCTTGGAGCATAGGATCTACTATACTTCAATGATATTTGATAGCTTATAAGATCATGTCTGAGTCAGTAAATTCCATGTTAATATGTAAGACTCAGGATTAAATCAATCTTGAAAATGCCTATTTGTGATCTAATCTACCAATTTTCTTCTTGAAGTAAATAGTAATCAGATTAGAAACTTAAGTGTTTTCACTGGGGATGAGAAGATATAATTTTATTTAAAAGATTTTCTATTTCAGAGGTAACCTAACTTTATGATCCAAAATTATCCCAAAATCAAAAAAATAAAAAAGAAAGAAAAAGAAAAAAAGTTCTGGTAACGTCATTCCCCAGATATATTCTGTTCTCCATATCGTACCCTTGGGTTCTCAATTTAAGTAAATGTAATCACAGTCTGTATGAGGTCTTTTTACTCAGAATATTCTTGACTGGGGAATGGAAATTTGAGAGAAGCTGCCCTAAAGGTTTGTTGATGAGTTTTGGAAGAATCAAGGTTCAATGCTTATCAATGTCTAAAGCCAGCCTTTCACCATTTCTGAACAGTCCACAGTAGCTCAGCCTCTCCTTCTGCCAGAGATCACAGGAAACAACAAGATTGTCTAGGGAATAAATCAGAGCACCTGGATGTGGGTGTCATTGTCTCTTTACCCCCCAAACCATCCACTCCAATCTTCTCCTTCTTTGCTTCTAGATTTTTCTCAGCTCAGTGAAAATCATTTTTCAGAACAAAGCTTTTTGGTCTGCTTGTCACTAACTTTGTTTCCCATTGCACTTTCTCTTTCTCATTCCAAAGGACACAACCGTATTAGTGGTTAAAAACTAACATGCAACAACTCATTGGGTAAGTATTTAGAAATCTTTGCCTCCCATGAATCTAGGGCCAAGGAGAGCTGAGGATAGGGCCATGGCACCAGCATAAGCAAAGTAAACAAGCATCCTCCATCACACAGGGCTTGTGCCTTGAAACAACAAACGAAACAAAACAAAACCAGAGAACAAGAAACACTGCAAAGTGCCTCCACATGCACAACAGGCATCTGGACTGAAGTCCCTGTATACACTCTCCCAGAGGTTACTTAACATTCCGGATCATATCTCCTTTCTGCTCACAGAATGGCAGGTGCTCACTGGAGGGCACTCCCTTTCCCAGCACTTGACTTTGAGTTGAAGCATCTGGGAACAAGACTTTGTTTGCTTGCTTGTCATTTTCTTTACTTTCTCCATATTTACAAGTTAAAAAAAAGTAAGAAAACCGTGATAAATTACTATCAAGGGTTTCTTTTAACAATCTGAGAGTTTAGATAAGAGAAAAGTTTAAGGAATACATTCTTCTTTCATAGGAAAAGAAAGAGGGGAGGAGAAGCAAAATCATGAATGGAAACCAAGAGAGGTGGCAAGAGGCAGGGAGACAGGAAAGAGTTTCCACTTAAGGAAACTGCAAGGTTGTTCCCAACTATAAAATCCACTGTGAAATGGCTGAAAACCTGAGTATTTGGGTCTATTTTGTAATACAGTTTTTTTTTTTTGGAAAGCACCAACCATTAAAATTCATTTTGGAGTCATGTTTGCCTGCCCCAGACAGAAAAGAGAAAATCAAGTGCCTCAAAGAAGAGATGGCTCTGGTGGAGAGAATAAGAATTCCAAAGACCATTGAAATTACATAATTACATAAAATATGTCAATTCTATTCACTCTTCATGAATTTCCATATCCTATTTTGTCAGTAGGATATTTGGTAATGACCAGATGGATTTCTGCACTCTGTGGCAAAGATAATTAAAAAAAGAAATAAAGAAAAAGTGAAAACAATCATAACTGGCCCAGAATATTGGAGTTTTATTCTTGGTCTAATTTATCACTCTGGGAAAGAAGTAGCTTGAATCCATCCAAGAGTGAGCAGAAGATACAGCAGAGAATAATGTCACTCTGGCTTTCAGGGAAGTAAAGAATACTATAAAAAAAAAAAAAAAAAAAAAGAAGAAGAAGAAGAAGAAGAAAGAAAGAAAGAAAAGAAAACACACACACCCCAACTTCCCTGATCAGGCCAGAAGCTATTGGGCATGCACATTTTCCCAGGAGACCTTTCCTCAGTGGCTCAGTGTTGAAACTCTATAATAAGAATTCCTTGCCTACCTTGTAACCTCCATCCAGTTATCTAGCTTCTGCTCAACAAGCTTACCCAGCACAGTGTTATGTAGCTTGTTCTTTTATGAAACAGAGGACAATGAGATGTGTGAGCTGCCCAGGTGTCTATGACCAAACGGATAAGCATAGGTTTAGGAAGAAATCAAAACCATTATATCAAAGGAATTACCTCCTGTCCCCAGCTTTATGTTGATATGGATACTGCTGTTGAGTTCATCCTCTCTGCCATTCATAGGCTACCCAGGCACCCAGGCCCACAAGAATCTACGTGATATGGGAAGGTGTCTTTATTTTGCATATACTTGCTATTTAGTGGTTTCAGTCTTGTGTAGATACAGATTAACCTTGTGAAATGTCATCCACGATGCTTCCCTGAACTGCACCATTGACAGCTATGCTTGAAGGTTGCCTCTTTCATTTCCATTGTATCATTCTCTTTCCATGCCTTCAGGGGGCCTATGAATCCTGTTATTTCCCTCTACCCCCCATTGAAGATAGCTCTGGCACAAGACAGGGAACAGTCCTCCTGGGGGAAATAAGATGCTACAAGCACTCACCTGCTGTTGGCCCTGTTGCTCATCATTAAGGAGCATGATGAGCCCAGTGAATGTGACAACACTCACATGAAAGATGAAGTCACCTTGGAGTCTAGGTAGACTAGCCTCTGACCCTCTCTCTTAGCTTACAATGATACCATCATGATTTCCTGCAACTTAATGGGAGGTAAAAGGACAGGGAATAAAAGGTATTTGTAATTGGCTTGATTATAAACTTTCAGCTTAAGGTGGTCATCTAGTGTTCTTTCTCTCACCCCACAGCCATGCATGTGGCACAGGAATAAAAGTTACTCCTCCCTCTGCTCACAGCCAGGGCTAACTACACTGTGAAGTTGATGGTACAGAAGACTCCCTAGTCACTCACCTAAAGACTTTTCCATCTTCCTATTTCCTTTACTATCTTCCATCTAGAGACAAGATAGAATGACAAAATTAAAAAAAAAAACAAAACTGCGTTAAGCTAGGACATGAGGGCTCTTTATGTTGTTAGCATAAGCAGAATGCTTTGCAGATAAACTAGAATTTCTTCTGTGGCACACAGTAAAGACACTAAACTCTTTGGAAAGATAAATTACTTCCTGAGCTTGAACAGTGAGCAGGTGGATTATAAGAGAAGGTATTGGAGAATTCCCTGGTCCATGGGTGCTTAAAGAATTCACTGCTGCAATCTTGGGGGCAGAACGGAGATCTCACAAATATTCTCAGGAGAATCTATATCAGTCTTTGAAATACCCATGCTTCCATTCCTTCAGAATTTAGACAGGATTAGTTATATATTATGGGTCTGGGAAATATATAGGTCCTTTGCTCAGGAATTTGTTGTGTATGTGAACTTACTCATACTTCTACTTAGGCTTCTGGGACTAACTCATGCCTTAATACTGGAATCAAGCTTGTATGTTTTGACTCGGCTAAATTAGATAGAGGTTCCCAGAAGAAGAATCAAAAGGGCTATCTTTGGAGGTTACCCTCCTTACTGGGGGCTGACCCAAACTTCTGACACTTGCAGAGTGTCATGACCGCCTTACACACATTCCTGAAGGCTCCCCTCCTCATGTAGCACTCTGGAAGAAATCCTCTGTCCCAGTTTTTTCTTGAGCTTTTTATTTGTGTGGATTACATGCTACATAAATTTTTTTAATAATAAAAAAGAATTAGTCACAACGTCTTACCCGACAGAATTCAAAAACATCTTTGACCTTCAATGTTTCTTCACTACAGAAACTTTCCTACTTCTTTCTGGTTTTCAAATTCTTGCTTTGTTCTTCCCTCTTTTGATATGTAGACTCATGAGGATTGTGTGTGTGTGTGTGTGCATGTGTCTAGAAAGAAGACAAATGTCATGGAAAAGGTCTGGCTAAATCAGCCACCTGGTTTTCATGATTTTTACCCACTATTAAATGCTGAAAACCTAGGATAGGGTGAATAATTCGGGCAGCATTACTCACTGAGCTGAACTGAGAGTTAGGCCTTCAGACAAGATTTGATTCTGGCAACAATTTTCTATGTAAACTTGGTTGTGGTTAATTATTCAACTTTGGTGTGTTTTAACTTCTCATCTGTAAGATTAAAAGCTGATCCTATTTCTACATCAATGGAGTTTATTTGGAGAAATGGTTCTGGTAAATTTTCCCATATCCACAGACCAACTGCTCTGATTTACTCCAAATGTAGCACAGGATAAACCGAGCGGAGGTCTCATGGTTTGCAGGAAATCCTAGGAACTCCATCAATGTGCAAGGAGGGGAGGCAGAGGCAGGCAGGAGACTGCCATGTCTCAGCGACTTTTTACATGGGAAGCAACTAAGAATGCTCAAGGAATGACTCTTCATATTTCTGCATGATCCATTTCTTGTGCCTGCTATCAAGAAATAATCAAAGCAAATGCCCTGATCGCTGAAAGTGCCAAAGAGTGCCAGAAACAATCTGGTAACAAAGTTGTTTTATTCTTCTGTGCAGCAGGCTCTGTGCCAGTCAGTAAAATACAATGGCATTGATTACCACATTCTGGTTGGGCTATGGTTTGGAAACCTTAGATATCATGCCCATGCTCTGTGCTCTCTCAACTTCTTATCCTACCAAAATGTGTTCTGAGGGTGGGCTGTTCAGAGCTGACTGAGGATGTAGAATACCTCCATACCCTGAAGAAAGAGAATGTGAGAGACAAGAAGTTGACAAAGGTCAACACAGCAGTGAGTGCCATGCTTGACTTCCAATTGCGTTCATATCAAAGAAAGGTTATTTTTTTTTACTATCTTGTGTGTTTTTTTTTCTAATAGGAGTTCTTACTGAGAAATACTTCTGTATCCTCCTTGTTTCCTGCCTACCTCTTGATGTTTTCCCTGTTTCTGACCCTTGGAGGTACAGGAAGGAGAAATTATTGAATTTCCAGAGGCACTTATGCCTGTCCATGTCCTCCCTGAGAATAGACCTCCCCACCCCTGCTCATGATGTTTCCAAGAAGAGATGTGGGCACATGTGAATATGTACCTATCTGTGTAACAAGACCATCTGTTCTCAGGGGGATTGGCTTGGGCTTCTCCCTCCTCTTATTACTGATCCATTAACAGGACATCAGGAGATCACATGGATTCCACAAGGTAAAATAGGACAGTCAGCAGGATAGCTAGGTTGTTTCATCACAAAGAAAATGCTCTCTTCAGATAAAGCCTGGATATTTCTGTCAAACCTTGAGGTGCCAGTGACCCACAAGCCAGGTAGAGCAAAAGAGAAAACACTGACTCCATAAAATATGTCTACCTATCTATTAAAATAGCTCTAAATGAACATGTCCATCTACCATCAAGTGATTGACATTGGCATTCAGATTTGTTAAGAGATCAAATTAGGTACAGTTTTACTGTTCGGGTGAATATGTGGAAGCAATTTATTACTATAGGTTACTCAGAACACAGCTCAGCCAGAGGCAACACAGTAGCCTCATCTCTGGTTTTCAGATGGTTCTTATGTCATGACCAAAATGAACATAGCCCTTGATATCAAAGGAAAATAATCAATTATAATTAAAATGTGACAGTGGCAATGACTATTAACTACACATACTGTTCTGAGTAAGACTTAAGTCTTCAGGCAGCCATGTTTTTATTTTTGTTTTTGTTTTTAATTCCCTCTGGAAACAGGTAATATACTTATCTTAGAGAAGCAGGCAGCTCAGCATATTCACACGCCTGTGGCCACATCCCTGAAGCTGTGCTCCTGTCAACACTCACAGACTGCCAGTCTCTTACTGCATGGAAGGCAGACAGGTCACCAAGTGGTGGCTTGGATTCAGTGGGCTGGAGTAGTATGATGGGTCCCTTGCTTTCTGTGCAGCAGGATTATTGAGGGCTCTTTGGGTGCTGCAGTCAGAAGGGCCCGGCCACTGACTCAGGGATGACATGTGGCCTCCTTGTGGACATGCAGGACCTCACAGTGATGGTAGGATCCAGGTTCCATGCTCATCTCAGTTTTGGGTCTTGTGCTTTCCTTATTTTCTGAAGCTATCACCAAAGCCAGTAACCACAGGAGGACCAAGAGATGCAGGTGTCAGGTCTTGGCTTTATTGGTGACATGAGGGAAGCTCCTGTTCCTTTCCTTCTTCGTATCCTCTCTCACCTTTTACAGGTATTTACAGGCAAAAAAAAAAAAAGGACATGCACATTTCACGGGTAAACTGCCTAGATTTTGGTCCAGTCATTGGTCCAAGAGAGATTCATGAATGTCCTTCCTCATGAGCATAACTACCTTCATAATCTCCCACCAGCTGTTATCAGATTATTTGTGTCATCGCTCAGAAAAAGTCTCATATATCACAAGATGGATTTTGCTCTAACTGTCCCCATTCTCAGAAGCAGGGCTATCTAGACCTAAAAACACTTTTGAGAAGAAAAATTATCCCTCTAGACCTAATTTTAATTTTCACTAGATATCTGCCAGGGTATCACAAGTTTTTCCCCATCTTGCCCATAATAATTTCTCTACCCACTTCCTATCGCCATGAAAAATAGACTTTATTCACTTTTTTTGAAAAACAGACTTGTCACTTCCTGTAACTTACTTGAGTTCAGTTCTCTATAGTATGCTTTAAATTTGCACACGGTGGCAGAAGATGCCTCCCACAGGAGAATAATTCATGGCCAATGACACAGTGAGATTTATAGAGAAGGTTGGCCAGGAGAAGGGAAGGCAATAGCATTGGTTACCAGAGCAGCTTAAGAGAAAAAGTAGTACCATCTCCAAGGGACAGAGACTGACACCAACTAGAAGGAAGGACAGATTGCTAAGTAGAACCAAGGGGGCAGGGTGTGGGCAGACAGGGCTCAGAGAATACAGGTACAGGAGGGCTGTGGGGTCAGAAGTGATCCTGCCTCCCCCAAGGTAATGAATCCCCTCACATAAACAGAGAAAGGAGTAGTTTAGAGATAGGAATTTTCTCAGAGCCAGCTCATTCCAATCCTATCTTACTTTCATCTGAAATATTCAGATAAGAGGTAAAGTGCTCAATTACCTTAACTCTCATCTTCCCTTTGTGAAAAGTGGGCCTGTATACAAAACCTCAGGAAGGATGAGAACTCACAGAGCCCAAGAAAGAAATATCATCAAACAAGGTGGTAAGTAGCACAGTTCCCCTAAGTCTGGCCTAGCACAGATATAAATGGGAAAATACCAGTCTGCACTGTAACACATTGTCCCATAGGATCACCATTAGGGGTCTGTAAGGTTGCGTGTGAGACCAGTGAGACTGAATTGTGACCAGGTCCTTCTGGTACTACAAGTGTTAACAATTTAGAAAGGCTACATATTGGATCAAAGACAGATCAATCTCAGCATAGGCTCAGGTTGTTAAGAGACTCAGTCTGAGCAGTGAAGTGTCAGAATAACTGTCCACTTCCCTGGTACTTAACATTGGATTGACAACCTCCATGGTGTCTTTCTCTGTCACTTACTTTGGGTACATGTAGTTGCCCAAGTATACTCTACTAACCATCAAACATTCACACAGCAATTTCTAAGGACAAAACACAACTTAGAAAAATCTGTACAGTCCCATTTGAAACACTAATTAATCATGGAAATGTATACGTGTAGCACATTACCATGATCATGTGTGCTGGTGGTGGGGTGGGATTTGTCTTTAGGTTTTACTGAAGATTCAAGTATCCTGTGGGCAAAATAAAGTGATTCCTTCTCAATGACAGTTTATCATAATATCAAAGATTTACTAGTGCCTTTCATATACAAGGTATTCTGTTAGGTGCTAAAGGAGATAAAAAGATGAAAAAAATACCTGGCCCTGACCACAGGGAGTTGAGCTAGCAGGGAAGATGAGATGTATAACCAAATAACTGTAAACTAAGATGGCCTGTGATAGTTGCCACTAGGGAGATAGAATGAAAGTGTTATGGGCATTCACAAAATGCCTAGACATTTTTCTTGATGAAAGATGAAGGAAGGTAGGTGTGATGCTATTTGTTCTGGTCTTTGAAGACTTATATAGAAGAAAAGGCTATCATGCAAGAATAGAGGGAGATGGGAGATGGGGAGGAGAATATTTGAGGCAAAGGGAATGAAGAATGACACAAGCAGGGAAACAAGTTGGCATAGGAAAGTTAAAAGATAAATATGATTCATTTTGTTTGCCTGGGCTGTGGGGGGGAGAGGGGTCACACAAGGGCAAATAATGAGAACTTATACTTGCTCCAGATTGTGACAAGTAAAGCAATTGAGGTTTTTTTGAAGTGAAGAATGACATGATATGATTTGTGTTTGGGAAGTGAGTAGATTCAAATACAAAATAGTGGAGCAATGTTAAAAGACACTGAAATAATCAGAGTACTGGAACAGGCCATAAAGAAAAGGGAAGACTGGAAAATCTTAGGGGTGGGAATTAACAGGCTTTCCAAATGATTATATGGATAGAATGAGGAAATTGGAGGAGGCAAAGGTGCCTAAAAAGCTTGAGTTTGCTGACAAGAGGCATATTCAGATGGTTCCTCCTTTTACCATCATGCAAAAGGAGAAACTTGGTGATTCTGTTAGTTTGCAGGGATGGTCACAAATATTCGAGTCAATATGAAGTTAGGTGTCAGAATATGACTGGAAATCTGTGCCTTAGACTGAAAAGAAAGGTAGAGGGTAGAAGTGAAGATTTGGAATTCATTCCAAGAGTCATTAAAGTCATAGAATACAGAAAGATGGTTACAGAATTGAGGATTTAAAGACGCGAAGAGTCAGGTTGAGAACACCATGGCAAAGCAATGCCGAGGGTATGGACAAAGAGCAGAAGCCAGCACAGAAACAGAGGACCAGAGAACTCAGAGCAACCCAGAAGGTGCCACCTCCCAATGGCAAGTTTAGGTTAATATCAAGAAGGCTGAAGAACAAGGAAAGAAAAAAGGGTGTTGGATTTTGTAACCAGAAGTACATTGGAATACTGCAAATGAATAGTTTTAGAAGAGCAGCAGGATGTAGTTCAGTGATAAATCCATGAGTATTAGGCCAGGAAGGGAAGACAGACAGTATCCTTTTGAGAAGTTTGAAAGTGAAAAAAGAAAACAGAGATAGGACAGGATTTCAAAAGTCTAATTGGATGAAGAGAAGATGTGTCTTTAGAAATGATGGGGTTGGTGGGTGGAGGGAGGGGGATTGATGGGATTACACCTGCGGGGCATCTTACAAGGGTATATGTGAAACTCAGTAAATGTGGAATGTAAATGTCTTGGCACAGTAACTAAGAAAATGCCAGGAAGTCTATGTTAACCATTGTGATGAAAATGTGTCAAACGGTCTATGAAGCTAGTGTATGATGCCCCATGATCATATCAATGCACACAGCTATGATTTAATAAAAAAAAGAAAGAAATGATGGGGTTGTATGCTTTGTTTTGTGGGATGGTTACAGGTAGACATGTGGAAGGGATTGTGGATGCAACAGAGAGATGTATATTATTGGCAGGAGAGCACCTCAGGAGAGGTCGGGGGATATCACAGCACAGGGAAGAGGAGTGCTGAGTTGAGAGGGAAGATGGAAAAGATGAGTAAAGGACAGAGACACATAAAGGTAGAGAGGAGAGGGTATTTGAGGATTCAATATTCAGATATTGTTTCTTGGCAACACAGTAGGAAAGAATACCTGTCAAAATAGAATGAAAATGAAAGGAACATAAAACAAATTTAATAAACACTAGAGAATGTGACGTGGAGTTAAACATTTGAGAAATTAAAAAAAAGTCTAACATGAGTGGGGTTCAGGTGAGATTAAATGGACTGAATTTGTGCTCTTCAGCTCAGGTTTAAAACCTCTCTTGGAGGCGGAACGGATGCTGGGAGCATGGGATTCAGAGTTAGATAAGCAAGGTTGATGTAGTGAGAAGGCAAGACGAGATTGCTGCTGAGAGTTATCATTGACATGCACGAACACAGGGTTAGATCAAAGATGGAAATTCATGAAACCAGATGGGTTTATGAACCAGAACGACAGAGGAGACTTCGAGGAAGGTAGGTATGATAAAGAAAATGAAAGATTGGGATCAGAGAGAGAATTTCAGAGTTTTAGCTCTGGAAGGTGTAATGATTCCAAAAGAAGAGGTCCAGGCTTGCCCATGATATGGAGAGCTGACTCTCTGTAGTGTTTTTTTAGATAATATAATAGATATATTTGACACATATTCAGAAACCAGAAAATATTAAGCCTGCATGTATAATCACACGAATTTATGCATGCCTATTTATACATACATTTAAATATTTTATACTTCTATACCTGTGGATTCTATGTGAGCATCATATATTTCATTTTAAAATCCCTTATATTCTTCAAAGAACTAGCCAAGGGACATAATATGTGCTCAATAGACAAATATTATAAATATATTAGCTCAATTAATAGTTTAATAGTTTAATTGAGCTAATATATTTAAACAGAGCTTTTTTCTCTTCTGCATAGTTATTAGAATCTGCCCCACCTTCTAAATCACCACACTAATTAATTACAGATAAAGGGAATTCAGGTTTAAAGTGTGGAATCCAAATCTTTAAAACAACAGTTTGATAATGAGCTTAGTGTTGTGCTTCTTAATTGTATCCTTAATCCTTTCACTGAAGTTCATTTCTTTTACTTTGCCAAAACAGAGATTCTGCGCACCAGAGCACCGAGGCTCTGAGGCATTCCATTCATCCTCTCTGCTTTCCACCTTCAGTTCTCTTCAGGGGTGCTCACTCTCTTAGTCACGCCAACAATTATATTTTAAAATGTGAAACAGAGCCAAAAACTTACTTTGAAGAGCTCTGAGATGGATGTAGTGGCAGAGAAATATGGAAGAAGTCTAAGTTTTCCCACTTATTTCCAGTACTGTTATCCTAACCCATTATTCTTTCAGCAAAATTCTCTTTCTTTGCTTCAGAATTGTAAACAAGAGGCCCTAAACTTCACCAGTCTCTCCAAGGCATAGAAATGGCAGCACTGACTTTCAGGAAAGGTTTTTGGTAGAGGCCCTTGTCATGGAAATGGTAGGTTATTTCTAAGTCATAGAACTCATAGGGTCCGTCCCTGTGTGTTGGAGTCAATGTGGCTGGAATCCGATGAGGGTCAGAAGTATTCCTATATACTGGAACCCACCAACTAGAATGGAATCCTACATTTATTTGATAGATCAGAGGCTTTCAGACAGACTAGTCTGCATATTAGTACCAATATCTACTAAAAAAGAACTGTCCCCCAGGTTAACACCTGGGAGTCAAGTGGCTCCTTAAAGTTTAGTGTATGTTGGAATAATTGGGCACCCCTTATGAAAGTGGAGAAGTATAGACTATAGATCAATTTAGCAAATTGGAAGATTAACTGAACTGGGACAGAGGGCAGAGAACTACAGTACCTTTTTATTATACCATTAATTCAACTTGATGATTCTAGCTGCCTCTTTAGTAACCTGTGATGGTTGAGAAGCAACAGATTCCCATTTTCTACAGAAAAAGTCATAGTCCTAAAAGATATGAAACTTAGAAATCCATAAATTACACACTTATGTGACTGTGTATTGAAAATAATTCCTAGCTAGGAGCCCTACTTGGGTATCATGTGAGCCTTAAAAAAAAAAGCAGGTGGAAAATAAAATAAGGTTTAAATGTCTTTTCCTTCTAGAACCAGCTCTGTTCTCTACTCTGTTACTCTTAGTGCATTTGTCTTCTCTTCTCTCTCTCTCCTCTTGTTTCATAATTTATTCCCAGGAGAAGGAATGAGAATCCTAGTGTAAATTAGACATTTAAATGTATAAATCCCTAATATGGCTTATTATGTCACCTTTCCTGGGATGACTTACATTTCAATGGTGGATGAACAGCTCAGTGCTAAAGCAACACATCTGTGTGGGCATCCAGTGAGGCTGGAGGGTGGTGGGGAATGAAAAGAAAGGTCTTTCCAGAACCTCAAAATCACTCATATACCACATGTAAGGCCAGACCCATGGCAGGATGACTGTGCACCTTCAGATGTTTCTCCTTTGTAAAGAGTTCCTCAGACAATAAGAAGAGTCTCTGACACCCAAGTGAGAAGGCAAAGGCTCTGCTATAGTGTTCAGTAGCCCACTGAGCATGCATTTCCTATGCAGCTTTGGGCTCGAGAGCACAGCAGTCATGGCCACAGTCCCTGGAAACACCAAATGTATTTATCAATAACACTGCATTTACATCATTTATGTGTACATCTGAATCATTCCTAACACTCCAAAACAGACATGTACAGGGCATCAAGCAATGACAGGGCTTTTTAAGAAAGATGATGATTAAAGAATAAAATGAGTTCTGGAATAGCTTTTCCAAAGGCTATTGTCCAATCTGGTTATCCTGTGTCTAAATATTGAACTAAAAACAAAAACAAAGAAACCCTAGGTCCTAAATGAGATGTGCAGGTGACCAGCACTCTGCAGAGAATTCTCCCTTGGGCAATGCCTGATGACCATGGAAGACTGGGTGGATGAAATTCATGTAACTGTATAGGCAATTCCTATCCTATTCACGTTATACATGCGTTTTTGCACTACTGCCATCAGCAACGTTTAATGGAATCATTTGGGCTTTTCCCCCCAATCACAACATGGCTGTGGCCAGTACAGGGGAATACACATTAGCATGTTTCCCACGTTCTGGCTGAAGGTACACAGTGACGAATTTTGAAATAACAAGTTCCACTGTACATGCATCACTCTGAAGGGTGTGCACATCCTTGACTCAGGCAAATTCAAGGGTTAGATTATTGAGGTCATGGAAATGCTGAGGTTTAAGCATTGTTCCTTAAAGGAGTGATACGGGACCATACCCAAAATGATATGATAGAGAAAAAGCATGGATTCTGAAGAACATGAGACTATTAAGGTGCTCCTGAGGATATCTGTGGAATATCACAGTTTGCAGTGGATTAGATATTGGTTCCACCCATCTCTCCTACATACAGGGATTGCTGTTGAATTCTTCATTGTGCCTTTCACTGGCTTGTTATTCTGAAATTAAGTAACACCTGGAACTTAACAATGCTTGGCTTCCTTCTTTTTAAGCTTTCTTGAGCAGACAATGAATATCCTAACTTGGTCCCAGTGATCAATTAGGGCCAAATATGGGTTTAGAAAAATGGAATTATTCAGCTGATACTTTCAAGGTGGGAGGATAGGAAAGAATATAATGTAATATGCTGGGTAAATGGGTTTGGAAATTTCATCCTGTTGTAAAGAGAGACGGTCACTCTCCACAAAGCCAACAGTCCAGTGAGAGAAATTCTATTTGTCTGGTTAATCCAAGGTCAAGTTTTGAACCCCTGACTCAAGGCCAGTAGCACCTTCCTGACGGAAGTAATGAGGACAAGGCAAACACAGAGTCACCACTGGCATCACTCTTCACATTCCCACTCTCCTACCTCTAAAACCAACTTCAGTGACTTTAGTAAGGAGATCATTTAGTCACTGAGTTTTGAGGGGATCTGATCATCTTTTCTAGAAAAGCATACAAATTTGTAAGACAAGTCTCCAGCACTACCTCTCTGTTATCAGATAGCACATGCTTCAAAAAGTAGAGTTGGTGGAAATGTTCTGGGTGTGCCTGCAGTGCTGATTTTTAAGGGTAGAGGACCAGGGAGAGGGCAAGTGCCCAGGTACCAGGAAGAAGAGCATCAAATGACTGAGATGGTTGTTAAGCATCAGAGGAGGTTGCTGGGAGATTTCTTAGGATTGAGCTTCCTGAAACCTCTCAGCTACACCAAGAATGGGAGGTTAATTTGACCTTGATTTTGTTTTAAGCCCTTTTAGGAGCCTTGCCTGCCCTAGGTATTGACAGGGAAAATGGGGTTACACCAGCCTGTCTTTGTATGGAACATGGGTCCCCTATGGTCTACCTAGAAGATATAAGTTAGATCTGGGTTTGTTTAGAGCCTGTTGGGCTCTATGTGAAGCCCAGGTCAAAGTGCATGGACATTTCTCATAGACCAGTAAAAAGACTGGTTTGGGGAGGGGGCATGGACACATACAACTTTCCCCTGGCTTTTTCACCATAGTGGCCTCCATTCATTTTTTTCCAGACACTCTGAAGCCATACAAAATGAAAACCCATAACGAAACACCTTCCCCCTCATTCCCTTCCCCACCCCACTCCCTCCAGCCCAACACCCTGAATACTCACAAGAGAACACTTTATCTATACAAAATTAATTAGAAAACAAAATATTTACATATGAAATAAACACCGTCTTGATTTCTGTCGCCAGTGGAGACTGAAAAAGCCCCCTTGGTTCTAGATTGCTGTTCGCTAGGTTAGTTGGTTTGGTTTTTTTTTTTTTTTTTATTTTAAAGGGGTGAGGTAAGAGGAAGATGAGGGGATGAGCCCATGACCCCCAGACAGAGTCAGGGCGAAGCGGTGTTTATATGGCCCTTCGCCTTCTTCCTCCTGGAGAAGCCTCACGCCTTCTGTCCTCTCTCAAAGTCTCTCCTTGAATCTAAGGTAAAGCACTCGTGCCCCTCTCTCCAAATCTGTGAGAGGTTCAGCCCCTTGCCCCCACGTTCATTTGAGAAAGAAAACAAAGCTTTACAAGGCCTTCAGTTGGCTTTGAAATGAAAGATACTGAGGTAAAAATCAAGGAGGAGGGTTGGGGGCAGCAGTCAAGGGTGGGATGAGGAGGGGTCTTGAGTCAGGGCACACGGGAAGGCAAAGAGCAGCCCTGGAGGGGGTGACTTGAAGAGACATGGCAGCTTCCTTCCAGAGGAGGATGAGCACCTTTCTGGTTTGTGTGTCCTGTGTGCAACATGGTGGTCCTGCAGTCAAGCTTCCAAACAGACCTTGGGCTCTTTGGATGCCACCCTGTGCAGGGGAGGATGGCAGGACAGTGGAACTGACCCACAGAACAGCCCTACCCCAAGTTTCAGGACCGGCAGTGACAAATATTCATTTTCCTTCTCCATTTTCCAACTTTAAGTGAAGGGGGCATCATGTCTGCCAGTACCCTCATCCCTGGAGTTTTATACATGTTTTCTTTTTTAATTCTTGAATAATACAATCAGAGAGGGAAAGGAGGTATTGCAGGAAGGTGAAAGGGTCTCTAACAAAACTTCAGGCTCAAGTCACATTCCCTGGGAACCAGGCCCAAAGAGGTGGTTGAGAATCCCTCCCCACCTCTCTTCCCCCTCTACCAAGCCTCTTCCCTTCTCTCCATGCCTCCTGAGCTAGACTCATAAAAGCCAAGCTCATTTTTCATAACTGTCTGCTCCATAACAGTTGTAATCAGTTTTAGGGGAAGAAGCCTGGTCTGCTAGCTTCAGGTTAAGTAAGAAGGGATCAAAGCATTGAAAACATCCCCCTCTCTCACTTACCCTACCATAAAGGACTCCTCTTCTCCAAAGCCTCCCTTCACTCCTCCCCAAAACTTGGCCAGTTGAGGGTCTAAAATCTTAAAAGAACTGTATAGAATCTTTTGCTCCCAAGTATGGGCAAAATAATTATGGCTACTTCTGTTTCCCTTTAGCCTTCCTGGAAAGTTCTTGGCCCAAACTGGTTGAAACTATTGGCAATCATTGAGAAATTATTGTTGTACTTTGCTTTTGCTGGATTGCTCACCAATACCTTTGTCTAGAGACCACAGAATCTTCTTCGTCAAGAAGTTCCATTCTTCTCATTCAGGAAGGGTGAAGGGGAGAGACAGCCCAAATTCAGGTAACATACGGCCATCTCTGTATATAAGCCAAAACAAGCACATTGCTTAGGGATGTTGAAAGAAACAACATGAGTCAAGGTTGCCTTCTCTACATTTAGAGGCACCTGACTACCCATGTGTGCAAGTGTACATGGCTACACACACACAGTCCACCTGCTTTTGCCTCCAGTGCACCATGGGACACTATTATATGTAGTTTCCAGTTTGTTCAAGAATTCACTCATCCACCAATGACCATTCATTCCAGCTTACCACAAATGGGTCTCAAGGAGTTGAAGAAAACTTTTTTTTTTTTTTTTTGGCTTATATATAAACACGGCCACCCACCCTCTGCTTGGCACCTGGTGCCCAGACCAATATCATCTAGGCAACAAGAGTTGCCAACCCTCTTTTTATTTCTAAGAAGTATGCTAAATGGCCTCACTGGACAGTTTCTGCTTCCTCACCTCAAGGAAAAGATCAGTCCGGGAACAGCTACCTCTGTGCTCACATGGCCTTCTTTTGGTTCTCCTAGCTTCACTCAAGTAGAAGGCGAGGTGCTCACCCCCCGCCAGGAGGAAGTCCTGCATGCAGCACCTCCTTTCCCGCTGCTGCACCCTCCCCTGCTGAGAGGGCCCACTGCATGGCGTCATGGGAAGAGGAACGGCTGACAGGTGCGGGAAGGAGGAGAGAACTGGGAAAGGGAGAGATGGTGCTGGTCACTGGGGTTGCCCTCAGTAGGAACCCGAACTCCAGGATCCCATAAATAAATTAAAACAAGAAAGGATCAAATGGGACCAAGTTCACCCCCGTCACCCTCCGTGTCATGCGCGCCACACGACCCAGCCTTACCCTCCCATACCCATCTTAACCTCTTTCTTCCCTCAGTCAGACATCAGACTCAATACTAGAAAGTTTCTCATAAACATGCCCATTGCTGGAGCCATTGAAAGCCCTGGGGTTTTTGTTGTTAGGCACACAGGGGTTGGACTGGTTCCCTATACAGATGTCCTTCTGGAAACGGCCTGGCACAGCCCCATGAAGGGCCGAGACCACCGGCTTGTTGGTGACAAGGGCCCGGAAGTCTGGCCTGGCTTTCGACGCCCCCGCCACCGTGGGCTGCCTGAAGAAGTAGGATTTGCTGCCATGGAGCAAGCACTGGTCATCCCCAAAAGTGGGGATGAAAGGGTTTTGCGTGACCCGGTCAGGGTAGAGTGACTTGCTGAGCATGTAGCCGCCACCGCTGCCGCCGCCTGGGTTGTTGTGGTGGTGGTGTCCGGCAGTGGGCACTGAGGCCTTGTTGTTGGCAAAGCTGCTCTCTCCGGCTGGCATCTCAAACATGTGGGCGTAGGGGCTGCCATCCATGAACCGGCCCTTGTCTTTCAGGCTCACGCTGCGCGGGGCCAGGGCGGCCTCCTCCTTCTGCAGGTCCACGAAGGTGTCGTAAGAGTGCTGCCGCCGCAGCTTGTTCCGGGTCTTCTTCTGGGCCTTGGAATTAGTCGGGCTCTGCGGGTACTTGGCAGTGGAGGCATTGGACGTGGCCGCACCGGGGGCCGCCGGCTGGTCCAGCTCCTGCAGGGAGTTGTCCTCGCTGATGTCATAAAGGTTGCCCGCCTTCTTGCAGGCCTCGCAGCGGATGCATGCCTGCCGGCCCGAGTTCTGCCCGGGGGCCGCCGCCGCTGGGGAGTAGTTGTGCAGCTTGGAGGGGCAGCTGCGGCAGAAGTTGCCCCCGGCTCGGTCCTCCCACTCCACGTTGGTCAGATTCTTCTCCCAGGGCGCAGGGACCCCGCCGACCACACCGTGCTTGTCGCCGGCCCCGTGTTTGAGGTGGGACCTGTTGGTACAGGGCCCCCCTCCACTGACCGAGTCGCGCTTGAAGTCCTCGCTGTGCTCCTTGTAGATGTCCGTCAGGTCCACGTGCTCCCAGTGCGGCGAGTTCTCCTTGGGGCGGAACTGGTCCAGGTAGAAGTCCCGCAGCCCTTCCTTGTCCCTGAAGTAGCGCTTGTGGTCCGGGGAGCGCGGTGGCCGGCGGCGGTAGGCCAGCTCGATCTCGTCGAACTCCCGGCGGGACTTGGCCGAGGCCGGCCGCTTCTTCAGGCTGTCCTTGTACTGCTGCTTGCGCCTCTTGGCCGCGTTGCCCTCGATGTTCCCGTAGGTGACCGTGTGCGTGGAGATGTCGGAGACGTCCGAGCGGATCAAGTCGTCGTGACCGCTGTAGCGGTCGCTCTTGAAGGAGAACTTGCCGTACAGGTCGCTGAGCTGGCTGTGTTTGGAGGAGGGCAGGCCGATGTCCAGGGGCTTCTTGCTGATGGACCTGGGCTGGGTGGTGAAGGGCGGGTTGTCACAGTCGTAGAGCCCGTCGATGGAGCTGGTGCTGCCGATGCTGTGGGGCCGGTGGTGATGGTGGTAGTGATCTTGGTACACGTTGCTGTCCTTCAGCTGCAGGTTCCCAAACGTTCTCTCCACCTCGCTGATGTAGTCGCTGAAGAGGTTTTCCTCGCAGGGCGGGTTGTTGTAGGACTTGCAGTCGGAATGCGTGAAGCTGCGGCGGTGCTCCGAGATGTCGTAGACTGAGGACTCACGGCGGATGAAGTCCAGCGCGCTCTGCGGAGAGCCGTTCACCCCCGACAGGTTGGCCATGTTCTTGGCCGTGCGCAGCAAGCGCAGGATGTTGGAGTGCGTATTGTTCATGGTGGCGGTGGGGGAGTTCATCACCGACTGGCGCTCCTCGATAGCCACGCCGTGGATGCAGCTGTAGATACCCTGAAGCAAGAACAGGATGGGACAGCTTAGGTCTCCAGAGAGGCTAGAAAGTGACTAAGAATGTCTGCATCAATCATTGCCTAACTGGATAAGTAAAAGTCAGGGAAAGCACGAAGCAGACACAGCCTGATGAACTCATTGGAAGCTGTGAAATAAAATGTGAAAAAAAAAAGGAAGGAAAGATGTGGCTGGAATCCTGCCTGTTTTATCCTCCTGAACATATTGAACTAAAGTCAGTCATCCAATATGAGAGAGGGGGCGTGGTTACCAAGTAACTTGAGCTAATACCCTGGAATTACAAGACATGGAATTCTCGCCTCAACTCCGCCACTGACTTACCTTCATTTTCCTTTCTATGCCTAGATTGTCACATCTTAAAAATGAGGCCATGATATCAGTCCATAGGGGGGAAAAAAAAATGCTGTCAGTCTGTTGGAAATAAATGGCAATGCTCTATAGATGGTGAGGTTGTTCCGCCCCAGCTGGCCAACTCTTTCCCAGATCTGACAAGTTTTGAGCAGCTTTTAGAATTTTGGTCACCAAATAGCAGCTGAGCAATTCTCTTCTTGAGCCAAGTGTGAACAAAATTCAGAGACAGAGAATTAGGAAGCCCTGGGGTCAAAGAAGGATTTTTCTCCTGCTGTGTCCTACACCGTGGGAGGGCAGAATTGGGACAAATACCTGGTACTAAATAGGAATAAATAACTCCCTTGTTGAATTCTCTCATTTATTCGTTCTTTGGCTCCTGTTTTCCTTCTTGTACTTTCTCACTCACTTAATATTATCATAAATAATTAATGTCTTAACAAATTAGTATTGATCGAGAACTCCCTGCGTACAGCTCCTTGGGCAGGGCTTTTAAAGAACACCATCCAGGGTAGGAAATGGGTTCCCGGAGGGCTCACTATGTTCAGTTCTAAAGTCAAGCCAACCTACTTCTCAGATCTTGCTCCCTGACTTGGGTGAGATAGACCTTTTAGGTGTGATTAGTTGCTTTTCTAGTCCTTTCTAACCCTCCTTGATTAAGGCTAGGAGGAAAATGCCAAGCATTTTCTTTTTTTCTTTTCTTTTTTTTTTTTTTTTAAGATTTTTTCCTTTATAGAGACATTGATTTATATCAAAGGCCTATGAGTGCAATTTCTTTCTGGTTCAAGGTCTATCTTGCTGATGTCCTGTGGGACAGACAATGAAGCACACCTTGTCTAAACATTTCTTCTTTCCTATATAGCTGCTGTTGTCTTTCTAAACTTCTGTTGTCTCAATGGGAGGACTTCTCATTGCTTCTGGGATCATCCTACCTGACACCTTAGGAAAGGACCACACAATGGAACAACCAGGCTCAGGGACCGTAACTACTGTTAAGTTCCACCTTCTTGCCCTGATGCTGTTCAATGGCCTGAATTAACTCACAGCCAGAGAGGAAATGGAGAAAGTATTCTCTACCAGCACAATACTATGGGAAGATGATCAAAGGATAAAACAATTTAATGAGAAATCCATTTTCTTAAATGACTCTATTCGAGTCAAAATTGATCATATCTGGACTTGGACCTCATTTCTTAAAGGGCATTTGAATTTACCTCTCATGAATGAGTCTCACAACATTGTTAACAAAATCTAAAGAAGCCCATCTTTAAACAATGAACAACAATGAAAAAATCCTCCTGTGACCTTCTCTTCATATATAAAACTATGTTCCTAATGTCTAACTTTGGACTAGAAATGAAGAAGAAAGATCTAAATAAAGAATGACCTAAGCATTATACTCTTGCTCCAATTAAAAAAGTTTCTAGAATATAAATTTCTTATGAGTCAGGACTTATTTCTGAAGGTTGTTGTTAAGCTCTTTAACTCCTCATAATCTATACATGGTTAAAACATAGAATGGGTGGGACATTGAAACCACAAATAATAATATATCTCTGTGTATGTTAGAACAAGAGAGATATGTAACATTTCATTATTTAAATAGAAATGTGATTTTTAAAAAGAGGATTAAATGATTAATGCAGCCTGTATAGAATTAACTGATGGTGATGAAAGGCAATTGGTAAAAAGCCAAATATTCCATTTTGATAGATCTGCCAGTTCTTATAGAGAACCAAATGCCTAAATCCCACACAGAAAGCTGTTTCATGAAAGGAATATAGTATCACCCATTTTTTGAACCACTTGAAATTATATCATACAGACTCCTGGGGAAATGTACATGATGTGGTTTCTTGCTTTTGCAATGGAACTGGAGTTAGTGCTCTCTTGGGTCTCTCTGCCTTACATAGTGCTAGGCTAAGCTGTCTTGAGAAAGCTCTATGAACTTAAATCAAAGCACTTACTCTGCTGATGGAGAAGACCATGCCAGGCTTGCCAGAACAGACACCCATAAAGCAATGCCGGAACTGCCAGTAGAAAAGGTGTTCGCAGATGAAGGTGATAAGGCTGAGAGCCATGGCTGCCCCCAACATGTAGAAGACTCCTGCCATGTTGTCAATGTCCAGCTGGCTGCTCATGACCTCATTCTTCTCATTGTGGCAAATGCCAGTGAGCCAGAGAGCTTCCAGTTCTTCCATCTCCCCTGGAGACAGAACAGAGAAGTAAAACAGAGACAAGATGAGAGGAATAGAGAAACGAGAGAAGGAAGGGTGTTGGAGAAGAAGAAGAAAAACATGAATTAAGACAGAGAGAAAGGGACAAAAAGAAAATGAATAGAGAATGGTAACAGTAATTTTGTCAATACCATTCTATATTAATTCATCAATGTACTCAGTAAGTATTTAATGGCAATATGAGTACGACAGGTGCTACAAAGACATGATATGCTGGTCCATCATCTATCCAGTATAAGGTGGACACAAAGACATGACGTGCTGCTTCTGCTGTCCATTATCTATCCAGTATGAGTTGGTACATAAATAACCAATATGCCAAACTCTATGTGGGTAACAAGAATTCAAAGAAGAGAGAGTAATTTTGTGGATGGCATGGTCAGTGGATTTCTTGAGGTAGGCAGGACGTGGAGGTAGGCATGGTGGATGGATGAATTTTAACTTATATTGTAAAAAAGGCACTCCAGGCAGTAGGAATAGCATGATCAATGGGAAAACAGAAGGCTTGTTTAGGGAAAGACATGCAGAACAGTTCAAACAGAATAATAGTAGGCAAAGCAGCTAAATAAAAAAGATGGATGCAAGAGTGCTGAGGACCTGAGTATCAGACTCAGCACTCTGCACTTTATTTTATAGACAGTGGGGAATAACATAATCAAACAAATGGTTCTGAAAATTGCTCCTAAAATTGTGGAAAGCAGGCGGATTAAGGAGAGGAGAGACAGCGAGAGATCGGCAGAGAGATTGATTCATTTCCTAGGGCCCCTCAGATGTACTGATCTCTCAGTGTCCATGAAAACATAAAGAGCAAAGAAGAGTAAGCTTGAGTAAAATTGTCCCTGCCTCCTTCTTCCTTTTAACACTGCTTACGAATGCTTCAATTCATGAAAGCTATCAACTTTTATTCCTTTCACTGGATACTAGGAAGTAGAAAGATACATATTCCGGGCAAAAGGAAAATAAAAGAAACCACATGCACCAGAATGCATCTCGTCATAGACAAGCAAGCCCCTTTAAATATCATGAAGAAAACCACCCTTTGCAATAGTTCCTGTTTGGTTAAAAACCTGCACTTTGATTGCATAATCTGATGAAAGCTTTGGTAACTTCTGCACATCATCTTTGTTGCTGCCTTTCCTCATAAAAACAGGCTCTGTAATTGCCTTTAAGTGACAGCTACGCTGAAATTACAGAAGCTCTTATACCAAAATGGCTTCGGGCGAGGATGCCCTCCTCTTAGCAATGTTAATCAAATCACTTTTTACTCATCTCTTTGATCAGACTATGATTCTCCTAACTAGTAGAACAGCCAACTTCACCTGGAATCTGAAAATCCACCTGTGGTCTTCTGCTTCTGATCTCATCCCTAATAGCAATGCTTCTGCAGATATAATTTAGAGCCACTAGGTTGATGGTTGGTGGAGCCAAGTGGAGTCAGGCTGTTCATCCATAACAGGATTAGATTCTGTGAAGCTAACAGAAAGAGCCAGTGCTTTGGACAGCAAAGGGAAGAGGGATGCAGAAGACAGGAGTATAATGAAATGGGAGATGAGATTTTCCCAAATCAAGTTGGCTGCTCAGTCAGCACCAGGATGACACTGGGGAGCGGCTGATGGTGTCTGCCTCTGAGGCTGTCTAACACTGCCTCCTGCCTCTCTCAGCTGAAAGAGCAAGAGAGAAGAAAGGGAAAAATGAGTAAAAGGTCACAAGTTTATTTCTCTGCCTTTTTTCTGGGCACTTGAAGAGCAAAGACTTTCCACACTTCCATCTACTCTTTTGGCTGCATGTGAGATGATTTAATACAAGTCTCTCCCAATTTATTCCTGAAGGTTTGATTATAGCCTGAAATCCAGAAGCATATCACCTTGTCAAACTACATTAATCCTCTCCTCTCATAACAGGGTTGAAAGATGTTATAATATTCCCCCCAAATCCACATGTTGACATCCTACCTCAAGATGTGACTTTATTTGGTGATAGGATCTTTGGCAAGATGTGACTTTATTTGGCAATAGGATCTTTGCAGATGCAATTAGTTAAAACGAAGTCACCCTGGAGTAGCATAGGCCTCTAATCCAATGTGATTGGTATTATTAAGATAAAGGAAATTCAGCACACAGGTGGAACAAGTGAACATGAAAGCAGAGATTGGAGTGATGCTTCTACAAGATAAGTGACATCCAAGATTACAAGCCAACCACTAGACATTAGGGAGGAAGCATGAAACATATTCTCCCTTGAAGCTTCCAGAAAGAACCAACAGTGCAGAAGCTCTAATTTCAGAGCTCTAGCTTCCAGAACTGTAAGACAAGACACTCTTTTGTTTAATCCTCTTGGTTTGTGGTCCTTTGTTACGGCACAATAGGACACTAACATGTAATCCCAAACTCACAGTATTGTGTGAAATGCTTTTCTGGAAATGCACATATTAAAGATATAGAGAAGAAGAAAAGGTTGGTGTTTTGTTCTGGCCATTGGTGGAGGACAAATGAGCACCTTTCTCTTTCTTTAACTTACCATCTCCAAAGAGCTGCAGGATAGCCAGGTCCACCTGACGCTTCCACCCAGAATCTTTCTGGATGGCGATGCCATAACCAGTGGAGGCAAAGACCTTCCCACTGCCAATGGTCACTAGCTTGCAGCCTTCATCTCTGCCTGCCATATAGTTCAGCACTGCTGCATCGTAGATGAAGGCATCCAGTTTCCTGTGTGAGAAAGAAGCAAAGAGAATCCAGCGGAGGAATTCCAGAACAAAATTACCTATGGGGCCATTAACATGAAGCATAGGGTTCCAGCAAACTAGGGAGAGAACTGGTCCAAAGTAAGGTTTAAGTTGGAACTGTGCCAGAATCTAAATCCCAAATTCCAGGCTGTTCTTTATAAGATTTCAGGTTGAAAAGAGGAGTTCTTTTCCTCCCACTGGGAATGATGAAAATGTAAGTTGGGCCTGAAGCCAACTCATAAACTGTGTCTGAAAAGGAGAAGGAGTAAAAAGGAATCAATAAAAATAATAACAGAAATAATGAAAAGGAACCACCACAATGATAGCAGCAAATAGCAAGGGTTAGATTTATATAACATTTTTCATTTCTCAGTTCATTACAGTCCAGAGTGGAGATAAGTGTAGGTGTATGTGTTTCAATAGATGTGCAATGCTATTTCTGTGGTCAGAAATGTTCCAATATTCTGTTATGCAGCATAAGAATAGAGGTGAGGGGTTTGGGTTGTGGTTGCACAGGCTTGGGTAAGAACAAAAAGTGTCACACTATAAAAGAAAGCAACATATAGAAGAACTCATACAGCTCAAATTCCTGGTCATATATAAACCTCATTTTATGTATTGTTCTTTGCAAGGAAGGAATATATAGAGAAGGGAGGAGGGACAGGAGTAGAGATAGGAAGGCATGAATCAATATTGGAAATCAACACTGAAAGCCATCAATGCAGAGAAAGAAATTCAAATATAGCTGTGCAGGTAATAGAGAGGTCTGTAAGAAAGAAAAGCATGCATCATCTCTTTCATTTTTACAGGCTAACTAGCTTTGTTTCTTCTTGAGAATAAAAACAAGCACTTCTAACAAGATACGACCCAGAATATTTTGTAAAATGAACCCTAAAGAAACATGGCAAACCAAAACACCAACACTCTGATATGACTGAGAACTGTGGCTATACCAAGGGTCAGACTACCAAAAGTGGTCCTGCTCCCAAGCTCAAATCCCATCTTCTGAAATCTCCTGTGATTTTATTTATAGTGATAAGATGGAATCTAACAATATCTTAAGTAATCAGGTATCTAGGTGGCTCTTCTAGACCTAGAGCTAAGGGTGTGTTGAGAAGAGGTACAAGTGCTGCTGGTTATCCTACCACACTCTCTTGGCCACCAAATGCCAATATCTATAATATGAAATTATCTGCCATATTCTAGCTTCTAGAACCCAAATGAACAAAGGGACAAGTATGGCTGGAACTATGCAAGCCAATATATTTGGAATGCACGAACTCCTTTCAATGGATAAATATTCCCTAGAACCCAGAGCTGAACCACAAAGAATGCCAACACAAGCTGAAATTGGGGATCCATTGACAAATTCTTCTTAACACTTTTACATATTTTTCTTTTATTTTTCCCTCACCCCTAAGGAGAACCATCATTTTCACCTCTTACTACAAAATATTTTTTATATCATACATAACCCATGAACCTCATCCTTGACTCTTCTCTCCTAACTTTCACATCTATGTCATTTCTGTTTCATGGTTGCGTGAACACAAATAGAAAAAAAATTTACTAAGGAAATACATAGAAGTAAAGAACAGCATGGAATTTCTGTATGCTAGCCTGAGTTATACTATCAACTTTAACTTGGAGATCCATAAAGAACACAAGAAATCTTTGATTTAACTTTTTTTTGGCACCAAGCATGGCATACAACTACATCTGACCAAGTATATGTATAATAAATGTGGGAAGCACGTGAAGGACTCTGACTTAGAAGCAGTTCTTACCCTGTTTTCAGGGAGAGCAATGCATCATCTACACCCCTCTGGTTGAACTTGCCCATGTAGGCGTGCATTTCAGCATAGTTATTGCGAATGTTCCTTTCTGTGCTGCCATTGGGCACAGTCCCAAAGCGAAAAGGGGGTGAGAAGTCATTAGGTCTCTGGAACTGGAGAGAGAAATAGAAAGAGAGAGTGAAGAGACAGTAGGTTAGCATGAGTGGATTCATAATGGAAGAGACCCAACTATAATTCAACAAATACACGAGCCCTCACTCAGGAGCAGCAACTGTTATCTGAAAGTGGATTTCAATTCAGCTCAATTTAACACATTGTTGAAAGGTTTCTATTTGCCCAGCCCTGACTTTAATCTATAACCTTTCCTTGTTCCTTTCATGTATACTGCTCAATACCAGTAATGATGGGCCAAAAAAGGAATGTACTGATAGCTTAACTGCAGTGGAATAGTCACCTTTATCTCTAAAAATTAGATAAAATCTGTATTTAGTCCTCTTCATTTGAGGCCTAAATACAATATCATTTCATTCTTAAGGCTATAAGACCTTAGTAAGGCAAGCTATGTTGTAATCTTGAAGATAATTTACGAGTATCAAACATGTTTTGCTAAGAAATTTTCTCTAGACCTTCCCTGATGTGCTCAAAGCTCATATATACCCCATATGAGTTTCAGGATAAATTGTAAAATCAAAGACAATTTTAATTATGTTCCTCCCCTTGCTTAAGAACAGAGAGTGGATCTCCAGTGCCTATCATAATAAAGCAAAGCCTCTTGGATATTCACCCTTATTACATCAGCTTTATTTCTGGCTATTACTCCACAATGAGTAAGTCTTTATGTTGCTTCCTGAACACATAATTTGTTCATTTGTATCTTCACAGCCTTGTACAGTCTATCACCTCAGCATAAACTTATCTTTCTCTCTAAGCCAATTCATGTCCTTCATTTCAAAATATAACTTAAAATAATGTCCTCAGGATACCTTCTGTGAATTTTTTTTTTCCATCAAGTCTACCCTAAGGTCACCCATCAGTACTTGTTATTCTTGGTTTAGATCTTGTAACTCACACTACAGATTCAGTTACTCTCTAAACGTGCTGGCTAACTTATAAGAACTTGCCTCTGATGTAGTTATTGAGTTTAAGCTTGACATGGAAACAGATATGGATTTTTGAAGACCAGTTCTGCCATTTACCACTATGTGACCCTGGGCAAGTAACAGAAACTCTCTGGACATCATTTTCATTTGTGAGAAGGAGGCAGTGCCTACTTTTCAAGATTGTTGTGAGGATTAAATTATATAATGTATGAGAAGTGCTTGGCACAGAGCACATGCTCAATAAATGTTCCCTTATTTTATTTTTCATTCATGTGTATCTTCTGCATTTTCTGGTAAATTTCTGGCTCCTTCAGGTTCCCATTCTGTTAGTATAGCAGTGATCATATAGAACAGTGATTTTCAACCAGTGCGCCCTGAGAAGATCCTAGGTGTGCCATGAAAATTTTTAAAGATCATTAATTAAATTATTTTAAAAGAAGTTCAAAGGACAGTAAGTATATTATTTTCTTATTTTTTTATCAATATAATCTAAGTGTGCCACAGATATATTCAAAGACATTCAGCTACAGGTTAAAGTGTGCTGTGAGATAAAGGTTGAAAAACACTGGTGTAGACTATGAGTAGAGTGGCTCTCCTGTGCCCTGGCATAGAAAATATGATAACAATGTTTAAAATCCTCTTGTTTGTTTTTAATGCAATACCATTAGCTTTGGAGATATATTTGAAAGACTATGCTGCCAATTCAAGAGATCTCTGAACCTTTAGAATTGCCTGGAATTAGAAGCAATTCTCCTTCTCAGAATATTGAGGTTTCAGGGACTACAAAATATCATAGCACGAGGAACTATAAATGCCAACTTAGCTGCTCAGTGTTGGCCATAGTTGAAAGTAGAGTCATCAGTAGTGTAAGGAAATCTATGGTACATCAAAAAACTCCTACTTCCTGTCTGAAAATCACAGAGATTTTGTTTTGTTATTTTTAAAGTGAATAAAGATTCTTAGAGTAAAAAATTTTAGATCTGAATGGGCCACTCAAGGTTGACTAGTCCAAACCTTTCATTTTACGATAGGTTAAAGTAACTTGTTTAACATCACACAGTGACAGTGGTGGCTAACACTTCCAAGGCTCCAGTGGCCTAATTAATAGTGACCCCTCACTGTCCCCAGCAGACAGCAAGTTTAAAATAATCAGAGATATGCTTTATTGAGAGATAGACATCAGAATGCTTTGTACATCACTACCAAATAAAACATTTTAGATGTTGGAAGAAAGATAAATTCAACAAATCAAGAGTAGAGTAGATACTATGATCTATGGTAGAGAGTAATTTGCTCTCTTTAATTAGTAATTCTTTCACTTTGCTAACACAACGACAATTGGTGCTCTCCACAACTAAAATATTCTGTCTCAAAGTATTTTCTGAAACATGGATGACAGTTGTAATCCTGTCCAATATAATTCTAGCATAAATTATTATGGTCTAAGTTTTTTGAAAGTTCACAATCCATGCAAGGTATATGTAGCCATTTTCTTTTATTAACCACATGTAATCCAATGCCCAGAGTGCCTCACTTCCTGATGCAGCTACATTATGGAATGTTTCCATACAGCCCTATAGAAATTTTTAACTTTATATTATTTTTAGATTCTAGATGCTGTATCCCTGAATCACTAAAAACTGAAGAAATGATAAAGGATCTAGCATAGCCAAGAAAACTTTGAAAAAGAAGAACAAAATTAAAGGATTTATGTTACCTGACTTTAAGAGTCATTCTTAAACTATAGTAATCATGACAGTGTGTTATTAGCATAGAGATAAAGAGATCACTAGAACAGAACAGAGTGCCCACTAATAGATTCGTACACAAATGTGCAAAGGCAATTCCATGGAGAGAGGATAGTCTTCAACAAATGTTGTCAGAACAATTAGATATCCATATTAAAAAAAAAAAAAAAGAACTTCATTTCACACTTCACAAGATACTAGAAATTAACTCAAAGTAGATCATATACCTAAAATGTAAATTCTAAAATTACAAAACTTCTAGGAGAAAACAGAGTAAGAAATATTTGTAACCTCGAGATAGACCAAGATTTCTTAGATACAACACCAAAACACAATTGACGCCCTCCCCCCCCAAAAAAATATTAATATAAAAGATCAATTGGACTTCATCAAAATCAAAGAACTTCTCTTTGAAAGATGCAGTTAAGGTCATAGAAAATAAGCCACCAACTGGGAGAAAATATTTGAAAATAAATGAAAACTATTAAAAAGCTAATGGAATTAGATAATAACATAGCAAGACTTAAAGCATTTTCCATACGAAAATAATCAGAGAAACCAACCAATCAGTAATGTAACAATAAGAAAGCATAATCCTACAGAATGCACCGATCCTGGGGGCAGAATTCCGACTCTGTCTCAAGCCAGCTGCATGAATGTGGGCAAGTTATTTAAAATCGTGGAACCTTACTTTTCCAGAAGTATTTTTTAAATAAGTAAGATAATATAATTTTTAAAAGCACTTATCGCAATATCTGGCACATGGTAGATTCTCAAAATTCTTAGTTGCTTCAGTGGGAATGAAGTTTTAATATCGAAAATTGTCCTATATAAGGCAACGTTCCCTAAAATTGAAAACTCTTGTTCTCTAATTTGCTCTTTAAACTAGGTCAGTCTGGGGGACAACGGGGAGAGCACATTGCCCCAGAATTAGCTAAAGCAGTGAGCTTGCCTTTTCCTTTGAAAATTCTTGTCCCAGCTTGGTAAGATTTGTGAACTTTAAATAAAACATGGTTTTATAAAAACTGCCATTGGAACTTGAATTTTACTAAAATTCTCATCCATGGAGAACTATATGTTTAGGCAGGCCTGGGGGAAAAAGTAAAAAAAAAAAAATCTTCCAAATATTTTGATGCTTTCAATACATGCTCTTGTAATAAAACCTACCCCAAGCTGTAAGGCATTATATGGCACTTGTTTAACCTGAATGCTAATCAATGCTGTCTAGGGACCTAGGAAGTAAAAAAATCTACCACTGTCAAGAAACAGAAAGTCTTAAAAATCCATGGAATAAAGAGGACCCTGAAAAACAATTTAAAAAAATTTTTTTTTAATCTCAGTATGAGAAGGGACAAAGTAAAAGGGCTTCAAGGGAGATGGGAAAACCATGATTTGCTGAATCAGTAAGTCTGGAAGGCCCACAGAAATATTACGGGAAAGCTGTGATCAGCATGCAACAATTCTCTACAAAAAAGACAAAGAAGGATGTTAGTATGAGGTAACTGAGGTAATCAACAACCAATAGGAAAGGCAAAGGTGCCTGGAGGCAGAGACCAATGAAAGAGTTACAAACAATTCAAGAGATACCCACTTCCAACTCTTTTTGGAAGTGATCTATGCTTTCTCTTTGTTCTTAAATGAAATTTCTCTTTGTTATACTAAAGCTTGTGCAAAGTTATTTTTGCTTTCTATTCCTGCTGCCTGTGCTGCTCCAGTTTCACCTTTGGTTTCTACACACTTCCACTTTTGATTCATCCGTGCTTTAGTTGAACTTTCTAGATCTGTTGAGTAATCAAACCAGGCCAACTGGGGGGTTCGGAGAAATAGTATATCAACAATTGGATTAAAACACTCAGTCTTATTTCAAAGTAGGGAAATTTGTACAGTACTCTTAGTACTTCCTTGAATCTATAATATTTTTCTAGGCATCAATAAGATTGGTACTATTAAAATATAGATTGGTATAGGTAAATACTGCCAAAGGGAAGGATTTGAGATCAGTCCCATTTCATAGATGAGGAAACCCAAGCCCTAAAGAGGTCAAGTAAGTTGTTCAAGGCCACATGTGCAGCAGGAGGATAAATTGAGACTGGCCTTCTGGGTACTGAGCCTTCCCATTGCCAGCACAAATACTAGCAGAATAGTCCAACTGCCTACTAGAGACTGAAACCACATGCTGTAAGTGGAGCCACACAATGAGGGCATCCTTCTTTTTCTGAAAACTTAAATGCCAATTCACACCCTTCCCACTGAATACAGCACATGGCTTCTAGCAATTACTGTAAGCACAGACTCACACAAGGGCAAAACAATGCCAGAATGTTAAGAGAACTGTAATCTCACTTGATCCTCCTGGAGAGCAGCAGGGAATAAGAATTCAACCCTCTGTGCTGCTCACAGCATCATCTCAGCTTCCATCACAATGACCTCAAAGTGAATTAGTCTCTGCAGTTGCACAAGGAGGAAGGTTCCTGAAGGCAGCTGTCATGGTTCCTGTCCCTACCAGAGATGCACGGACTCTAGGGCCTTGGGCTGCCACCACCCCACTAGAGAGTCAAAGGGAAAGGAAACAAGTCAGGGAAGTGAGGATCTGTTCCATTTAAAAAATTATTTTTTAATATAATAAATATAATATAATATAATATAATATAATATAATATAATATAATATGTACAATCAATGTTTATTTTCCTATGTATTAGTTCATTAAAAATAGCCACTCTTATTTAACATCTTCATATATGCGAGGAATAAGTTACATTATCTCTTTTAACTATAACAATTAAAATCCATTAATTCATTTGGCAAATATTTATTGAGCATCTATTAGCATAGAACATTATATTAGATACTAAAGCTACAAAGATGAAAAAGATCAGATCCTGTTTTCAAGGAGTTTACATATCAGAGAGTCAGAAATGTAAACATTTGTTCAGTTTTTAAATTTTTTTTTTTTTTTTTTTTTTTTGTGTGTGTGTGTGTGTGTGTGTGTGTATAGAGACAGGGTCTTGCTGTGTTGTTCAGGCTGGCCTCAAGCTCCTGGCCTCAATTCTCTCACCTCAGCCTCCCAAAGTGGTAAAATTACAGGTGTGAGCCACTGCACTTGGCCCTCATTCAGTTTCTCACTCATTCATTCATTTATTCTTTCTTTTGTA
Organism: Loris lydekkerianus; assembly: GCA_963574355.1. NCBI lineage: Eukaryota > Metazoa > Chordata > Mammalia > Primates > Lorisidae > Loris > Loris lydekkerianus. The sequence goes on from CAUYPK010004987.1 coordinate 52,433, forward strand.
TAAACACTTAGCGAGGATTTATTGGTAATTATCATGTATAGACAAGATTCTGAGTACTAGAGATGCAATATTGTAGAATATGATTTTGCCTTTGAGGAGTTCACATGGTAAAGAAGGGGGGGGGGGCAGAAAAGAAGCCTTTAAGTAAAAATGTGGTAGATTAAAGTTAGTGACCAATTTGTTGCCATTCTATGACAAAGAGGTTTATATCCCCCAACCCTGATTCTGGGCTGCCCTAGGTGATTTGCTCAACCAGTAGGGTGTGGCATCAGTGACATTCTAGAACTTCTAAGGCTAGGGGAAATGAAGCTTGGCAGCTTGTACCTTGTCCTCTTAGAACTTTGCTCTGAGAGAATCAGCCCACCATGGAAGAATGCAAGGATTCCAACCACCCTGAAGCCACCATGCTAGAGATACCACCTATAGGAGCTTCTGTCCATTGTCCCAGCTGAGCCCTGACTTCCAGCCAAGCCAGCCAGGACACATGGCATAAAGGAAAGCCATTATGGACCCTCCAGCCCAGCCCAGCACCCAGCTAAATATCAAGTGACCTCTATTGATACCACATGAAATAGAAGAATCACTTGGCCAACACCTACCCAAATACTTGACCCACAAAATGGTGAAATATAGACTGACATGGAGAATCACGTCTGTAATCCTAGCACTTTGGGAAGCCAAGGCAGATGGATCATCTGAGCTCTGGTGTTTTAGACCAGCCTAAGCAAGAGTCAGACCCTGTCTCTACTAAAAATACAAAAACTAGCCAGGAGTTATGAAGGGTGCCTATAATCCCAACTACTGAAGCAAGAGGGATCACTTGAACCCAGGAGTTTGAGGTTGCTGTGTGCTATGACACTACAGCACTCTACCCAGGGTGACAGCGTGCGTCTCTGTCTCAAAAAAAAAAAAAAAAAAAAAAGTGAAATATAATGAAATGGTTTCTTCTTCAAACCACTAAGTATTGGGGGCAGTTTGCTGTGCAGCAGTAGGTAGGGAACGGACAATTTCAAATAGCGAAAATGAAGAACTGTGAAGAACTGGGTTTTTTCCATGACTTAGCAATTATGAGGGGAGAGGATGGGCAGAGGGAGGGTGATTGGTGGGATTACACCTACGGTGCGTCTTACAAGAGTACATGTGAAACTTAGTAAATGTAGAATGTGGATGTCTTAACACAATAACTAAGAAAATGCCAGGAAGACTATGGTAACCAGTGTGATGAAAATATGTCAAACGGTCTATAAAACCAGGGTATGGTGCCCCATGATTGCATTAATGTACACAGCTATGATTTAATAATAAAATGCAAAGAGAACTGTGAAGAAATTGAAACAGTGTAATAGGATAAAGAGTGACTGGTAGGAGAATAAGCTTAGATCGACTGTCCTAAAAAGGCCTCTCTGAGAAGGTGGAATCTGAACTGAGACCTGAATGATAAGAGGGAATAGGATGACCAGAGAAAATTGTACCAAGCCCAGGAAATAGCAAATTCCCAGCCCTAGGGACAAGCTTGGTGTGACTAGGGGACAATGAACAACATGACCGGTGCTATGAGCAGCCGTGCCCATGAGGCAGTGGGAGCCCAGAGCAAAGGGGCTGAGATTTAACCATTTAGACAAGAGGAGCAAAGTGCTTCAAGATGGAGACAGCATTCTGTTCAAAGACACAGGATAGTGAGAGAGCCTGGGCATAAGTGGAGACCACAAGCAGCTTGTCATTATCAGAGCCTCACAGATATGGCCATGGTGACAGGAGGCTGACACAGCCAAAAAGGAGGCAAGCCATGAGTCACAAAGAAAGTTGAATTCTGTGGAAAGAAGTTCAGAGTTCATAATCTAAGGGCTGAACAACAGCAGAGTTCCTGGAGCCAGGTGGCCTGAGCTGAAATCCAAGCTCTGCCACTTGATAGCTATGTCACCTCAATCAACTGACAGAAGCATCATCAGACGTGTTTCTGTTTTCCAAAAGTACAAAAGATGAACCATACACCACTAGCTAACCATACAAGACCACAGAATTGCATACTACTTGCCACAGAAATTCCAATGGAGCAAGGCTGCAGCCAGCCTGTGCTTTCTGGAAGACTTCTTGAGGGAGTCGGATTGAAGCTGCCAGCAAGGTTGGGTTGGATTTGGAAGAGTGGCAATACGGAGTTACCATCACTTCATACTAGAAGAACCCTCAGCTTTAAGATTCTTCCTCCAATCTAGTTAGTTTTCAGAGCAAAAGGGAGGAGATAAATTTGTAGAGAAGTCTGAGGTCCTGGCACCAGGAGAAGAGCAGGTTCTAAAACCAAAACCACCCTAAATGCTGATGGCGTCCAGTTTGTCATTCTGACCACCAGACAAGGCCGTCTCTGGCTTAGCCATCACTTGGTCCTAGGAGGTTAAGTAGAGTTAGATCTGGTGAGTGACAGTGTGCAAATGAAATATCTTCACGAAAATGAGAGTGGCAAGAAATTGCCTTCTCAGGTAGTTGGCTACCCTGAAAAATGGTTCTTCTTTTTCAATCTGCATCCAATCAGCATATGCAGATTAGGACAAGCCAGTGTTGTGACCTTGAAGAGATGGGTGTTAGACACGCTCTTTTCAGGGATTTGGAGATATAGAATCGGGGGACTTTGTCTTCAAAGCTTGACAATCTCACATGTAAATATTCATTCCATTACTTCTGATTTTACATTTGCATCACAAAAAGAATCAATGGCCAAATGTTATTCGTCTCTTCCAGGCACCCAAGAGAAAAGGTGAGAAGTCTTAGGAGGCAAGTGCAGTTTTTGGCCTGGGCCAGAACATCAGAGTTCTGAGAAGACTACCTTTTTTACCTATGCAGCACCCTTCTGTTATCATTATTATTACTGTCGTCACTCTATTTTATATTTGAATAGTACTTTTTAATCATTGACTTCATTGTCATCAGTATTATTATTGATGTGCAAGTCTGTGAATTTTAACCATGTATAGAATCTTGCAGTCATGACCACAATCAAGATACAAAACAGTTCCATCATTCACAAACCCCCCTTGTGCAACTCCTACATAGTCACACCCTCCCTTTGCTCTTAACCTCTAGCATCCACTGATCTGTTCTGTCCCTTATAGTTTTGAGTTTTTCCAGAATATCATATAAATGTAATCCTTTAGCATGCAACCTTTCAAGACTGGCTTTTTTACCTCTTACAATACTGTTGAGATTCATCGGGGCTTTTGCATGTATCTGTAGAGCATTTCTTATTATTGTTGAGTACTATTCTATTGTATGAACACACCGGTTTTTTTTATCCATTTATTCCTTGAAGGACATTCAGGTTACTTTCAGTTTGGGGAAATTATGACCAGAGCAGCTATTAAACATTCATGTACAGGTTTTTATGTGAATGTAAGTTTTTATTTCTCTAAGGGAAGTACCAGGAGTGAGAGTGATGGGTCCTATGCCTCCTGATCCCAAAATCTTTTCATATCTCTTCTTCCATTTGATCTTCCTAATTTTTTTAGGAAGTATAAGGCAAGTATAGCCACTGTTATTACCTTCATTAGTCCAGGGGTGTTGCATCCAACTATGCTGCCTGCTACTAAATAATTCTGTATTATTATCCTATGGCCCAACTAGGGTGAAGTGCATGTATGACTTCAGACTCTGCACAATGTCTGAAGAGCAGAGGAAGTGACTGGAGAGAATGGCTTCTCTCCTTTTCTGCTGGGATCCCTTCCTGGGTCCAGAGCGGGAAGCAGAGGTCAGGTGAAAGCACAAAAAGAAGACTCTGTAAGAACATGACCTCCTTCACTATCCCAAGGCCAATGAACGCTCATGACAGATATGAAAAGGAGATAGTCTGTGCTTACATTCAAGGGATGATTTAATAGTAAACCAGTAAGTGTATACGTGGGTTACAGACTTAAAGATCTAAGTTCGAATCTGAGCTCTACCACTCATTAACTGTGTGACATAATGAACAAGCCGCTTAGCTATAGAATTGGATTTTAACAATGTTCCAAGAGGAGAAATAAGGTAGAGCATCCCATTACAAATCCTTCATTTCAAAACATAGGGTTCAGAGTAGCCATCCAAGACCCTGGCCATGAAATATCCCTCTGGTTATCTAATCTGGATATCATGGCAGATTAGAAAGTTCTGAAATGGAAGTGAGAGGAATAATTATTTTTACATTTCATTATAAATTATTCATTGAAGAGAATATTGTTCAAATTTATTCAAAGGAGGCAATAAAATTATGATAACAATAACAATATAGAATGTAGTTAGAAGATCCAGGTACGTAATAGCAGTGCCAAAATTAGCTCGCTTCTCTTCCTGTGCCTCTGATGAACCTGATGACATTTGCTACCTCAGAAAGTGAGTTAGCATATAATAAGCATTCAACACCCAGTGGTTTCTGCTCCCTTTTCTCCTTGTATTAACATCAGTGTTGTAATTGTCCGGGGTAACAAACATACTTAGTTAGCATATGAAGAAATCTGCACTTGGATGTGAGCAGGCCAGTAAGACCATGCCATCCTTCTAGGTGTCTTCATAGCTCTGCGTGTTGAGTTGCTGGGGTAGGAGGCCCTTGCCTCTCTGAGTGCAACATAGAGCTGGGCTGCAGCATTGGATCTCAAGGGGACGGGTGTAGGAAGGAGCCTGGAGCTCCATCCCCTGTCACTGCCCTCCTGCTGTGGCAGAAAAAACAGCTTGCAGAACATAACATGCCAGTACTTCGGATTCTTGGAATTTAGTTAATTATCAGTTTTCCTCCCAGTGATGATCTTAATACACAGCAATCATTTCTTTTGTATTTTACAAAGTTTGCATCTATAAGCCTTAATAAATATTTCCTGAAATATTTTGTAAAATCAGATAATTTATCATATTGCATGCTAACTAGCTGAGTTTTGGTCCCTGAGCCAGTGGAGCCAAGCACATGGGTTTATTTCTATATTAACTATATTAACTTTACCACGTCATAACATGTACCCTGGAGTTTTAGGTGATTGGCAAAGCCTATGTATGGCCATAAAATATCATCAATACAAGTATAAGTCACCAATGAAACAAGGCAACAGATACGATCTCTGCTATTACAGTTCAGCTGGAAATAATAATGATGATATTAATATAATGCCACCAGCAGCTAATGGTTCTACAGCACTTGCTACGTGCAATTTACATATAATAACTCATTAATCTTCTCATCAGCCCTGTGACGTAGGCATTATTATCCCCATTTAATGGACAAGGAAACTAATGCACAGATAGTAATAACGAACAAGGCCATACAGTTAGAAACTAGCAGAGCAAGGATTCAAAGCCAGAGTCCTCGCATTTAACTATAAAATATCACAGGGTTCTGTGCACACAGAACAGACCCTCATTACCCTTGCGTGGAATAAAGAATTCGATGACTGAACGAGCATGCCAATGACAGTGGGAGGTGAGGAAAGCAAGGACTATGGAAGTTCAAGGGGAGCAGAGATTGTCAGGACAGGATGGGGTTGCAGGTCCTCCCTCCACCGAGGAGGCAGAAACGGAGCCGACTCCTGCAGACTGTTCAAGATTGGGACAAACAAAAGGGGTTGCAGAGGGCAGTCAGGGCAAGCAGAACAGCATGAGCAAGGAGGCAGAGGGACACAGGCACAGCCTCTGCACTAATGTTGGAAGGAATGTTCGTATCTGTAAATGTGGAACACTAATTTGGTACCTAGAGGGAAACCACACCATGAGCATGAGGAACATTCAGACTGAGAAAGGGCACAAGGTAGACCCCATGCTGCCCAGGTGTGATTATTATGGAGCTAAAGCAGCATGACTTGAAGAACAGAGAGGCCAGAGAAGGGACGCTCACTGGAAAAGCACAAACAGCCTGGACTATCTTCAGGGGGAAATAATGGGGGAATAAACGCAAAGGATATCGGAGCGGAAGCCTTGACAGAATCTAGATCTGTCTATGTATGTATTCAGAAGAATGAAGGAGGGCAGGGTGCAGACCTGCCCTCAAGCTCCTGTCCAGCCTTCTCCCTCACCCCCTCCTCAGCAGCCACGCTGGCCCTCCTATAGTTCCTAGCACTCCCAGGCAAGCTCCTGCCTTAGCATGTTCCCTATCTCCAAAGTCCCAGATAGCCACATATATTGCTCCCTAACTGGCTTCAGCCCAGACATAAGTGCCTTTTTATTTTCTTCCCTCTTTCCCTTTAGAACAGTGATTCTCAACTTTCCTAATGCTGAACCCTTTAATACAGCTCCTGTGGGTCACGACCCACAGGTTGAGAACCGCTGCTTTAGAATGTGATCACTGTCGGATCTCTTATACCCAGAATGGCACCTGACACTTAGTAGTCTCAATGTGAATGAATGAATGAATGAATGAATGAATGACCTACTAGATGAAGCACAAATGTGGATACATTTATGTTATTCAAGACCTTATTCAAAAATGCACTGTTTACTGGTTAATGTATTATGATGCAGCACATAGTTGAGCATTAACATTCCTCACATCTAGGGTTAGTTGGGCATCCCTGGTGAACAAGGAGTTAATTTTCCCTAATGCCAGTTGAGGACATTTTTCCTGGCACCTTCTCCATTTTTCCTTGAAAAAAAAAATATATCAGATTGAAATCCCACAAGAGCTTGTCAGATCTAGGACTTGACAATGCCTATGAATATTTCTTTGGCACCAAAAATGTGACAGAGTTAGAGATAATTATGATAACATGGAGATGAAATGAAATGAAGTCATAAAAACAGAGGCATTTGAGTTTTATCCTTAAGTCATCCTGTGAGTGACAGGTGGCCTTGGTCATGCTCCTTTAACCTTTTTTTAGGCCAGAGTGTTACAAAGAGGTGTTCATACCATCCACTCCACTCCACCTCAGGGACCAGCCTGGGAGAGCATAAGGGATTGTTTCAGATGTTTTATTAAAACTATGGGTGCTAGAAGGAGAAATGGCCTTTACAGAAGATTTCAAGTGAAGGATACAGGTAGACTCAGCATGAAAACTGGGATTTTGAAGCTGTACCAGAAGCTCCAGAAACTCATATAATTTAGAGGTAATACTGAAGGTTACTACCAAGATTTCCATGTGCATGATTCCCAATAGATGCAGGGGTGCTCCAGTTATCAGCATGACCCCCAAGGTTCTAATGCAATTCCAACATTTCCACAATCATGAATCTGGGGTCAAGGGAGGACTGCCAAAAGCTGGGAAGGGCCTTGGGGGAGTGAGGATGGAGGAAAAGGCAAAGCAGGGGACCGGTGTGCCTCTGCTTCCCTGGCAATCAATCAGATCAGCCAGTTCCAAACTGAGGAATGAAAACGCCAGCATGTGCACACACTGTTACATTGTGACCCATTTACAACACAGCAGAACTTCTTGCTTTGGTCAATAAAGTCAGCTCCATGCATGGAACGCTTGAGTTTATAAAATATCAGTGCTGGGAGATCCCACCGTGCATACTGCATTCCCTTCAGGGGTTCACAATGGACCGTGACAGGAGAGGACTCATAATCCTTTGGTAAAGAAACCTATTAATATTCAACTGACACAGCATTTACTCAAGCTTATTTTGCCATAGATTTTTGTTTTTAAATATCCTTTGTGTCTCCCAGCACACTCATAGACTGTGCAACAGGGCTTGAGAAATGGCAACTGAGCAGCTTCCTTGGAGTACAGAGGAGGAAACAGAGGCCTGGGAAGTTCATTACCTATCCAAGACCAAACACCCGTTGCCTATTCCTGTCTCCATCTCCATTTTTATTCAGTACCTGCACATCTAATGGGTACCTTCTCTGTGCCAGGAACTGGTAGAGAGTCAGTGGTAAAGCAGGGCAGATGTTTTATTTCTCAATGGTCCTTTAGGGCTCAGAGGAGTCTGGTGTGCCTAAGCCGTCCTTAATGGACCTCCAGTTACAATGTTAAGACAATTATTATGAGGTTACTGCCAGAAAAGTAAAAAATCTATAACCATGTTGGTAAAGGAATGGAATTTAATTTTTCTAGTTGCCTAAGAGTTAAGCCAAAAAGACTCTTTTACTTCCAACTATTCTGTTGAAAGTCATTCTAAACTATATTATTAACTCACATTCCATTTTAGGGTTACATTTTTTTTTCAAACATATCCACTTGATTTGGGGGTGTAGATGCTATACAGAAATTTAGATACAATAAATGGTTTCAGAGATAATGTTTAATCTGGTACTTATTCCAGGAGAAGTCTAGAAGTGATTGTTACCTTTAATAACAGAGATAGTATATATCCTCTATATAAGCTTGTTTTGCTATCACCTATATCTTTTACCCTCTAGAAGTGGAAAATGTTACAGTCATTTTAGGGTTGGACGCTTTTTGTTAAATGAGGATATCTTCCTATGAAAATAAAAGTGCTCAGCAAATATTTGGCTAATGGAGAAGCCGAGGTCTCACCAGTGGTTCAGCACAGTGCAGGCTTCACACATGCACACACAGGGCGGTCTCCTGTACTCCTCTCACAAATGAGATGAGGTCTACTTGGGACATCAAAGAAGTCAAGGTCTTGCCAAATAGGTCCTGACAGAACTTTATAATTTGAGATTTGATAAGCCACAATAATATCACAGGTAGAGACCCCGTTTATTCAGTTTTTCAATTTTCTTCTTAAACACCTGCCTAATTTAGATGGTTTGACAGGAATAAGATAGGAAAATTATATCTGGGATTATAAATGTCAAATACTTCTTATCTACATTACCCTCTTTCTTTCTCTCCCAATATTGGTTATGAAATTAATATTTGTTTCTCAAATTTAAATGGCTAATAATGAGTGGAAAGTATTGCTTTATACTATGACTACTATATGAATTATATAATTGTCTTCTCATTCATTCATTGACTAAATAACTAATTCATTCATTCTTCAATAAATATTTGAGCTCCTATATATGTCAGATTCTATTATGGTTACTGCAGATACATCAGTGAATAAACTAGATGAAAATTTTTGTCCTCACTGAGGTTACAGTTTAGTGTACAGAGACAAATATAAATATGTTGAATATTAGTATATCACACCATCTAACATATAATTTCCATTAATGTAAGAAAGATAGAAGGACAGGGAAGAGTAAATTTATTTTAGATCCTTTTCTAAAGTTTATATGAGATATTCATCTGGTGGCCTAAAGTTTAGACTGGAAACTCTTGTCTCTAACAATATACCATGTGTAAGTGCCTTCCTCTCTGAATTTAGCCCCAATCACATGGCCTGATGTGAATCAGAACAATCAGTTCAAGTTTGCATCAGATAAATATATCAAAAATTTTTCTCCACTTAAAATCCGAGGTACTTTTCATTCCAGTCTAGAAGAAGAGACTGTTTCTAGAGTAAGCAAATGGGCTAAAGTGATAGGATACTGGTAGGATAGATTGCTTTTGAATTGCAACACATATTTGGGAAAATAACTCTATGTGAGTCAATTTTACACTTTCATTTTAAAAATCCTAATTGTGGAGAAATACACTCATTAATGGGGATATTTTTTCATCTATCTATTAAATAGTAGGAAGTTACTCAAAAGATTTCTTATTGAGCTCCATGATAATTCTATTAAGAGAGCAGACCACTGGATACTGTGAATGGCTCCAAGTTTGTATCATGTTTCTTTTGTCAATGGAACATGCTTTAAAAACATCAAAACAGTAATTCTGGCATGGTGAAAGAGGATATTTGAAGAATCAAATTCCATTAGGAAGAATATAAAGTGACTCTCACAGTTATTTGTACTAGAGCAAGAAAGGACAGGAACTAGCTTTATCAAAAGCACAATCAAAAGAGATAATGGAACCTTAGTGGATCACAAGCTGCACACATTGGCAACATAGCGCTTCTTTTAAATAAAGAGCCTATAATGAGAAGCTAAAGAGCAATGTAGCATGTGGGAAGGACCTGGTCAAGCTGTGTTATATAAGATCTGATGATTAAGTTCACAAACTTGCCACCAGGCACTTACTGCTGACAGTACTGTACAAACAATTCAGTAAGGGTTCATAACCTGGGTGTATCAGTGTCTCACAGCTGTGTTTTTGTTCATGTGTAATGTTCATTATTGTTACATGTTTTTGTGTGCTGTATGAGAATGTTGGAGCTTGAATCAGAGCAACAAACAAACATTAATTTTTTTGTTAATCTTGGCAAGAGTAGAAATGAAATCAGGAACCTGCTAGTCCAAGTTTATTGGGATAACTCCAAGAAGAAAATAGCAGTGTACAAATGGAGTAAATGTTTTTTGGAGGGGAGAGAAAATGTCACTGATAAAGAGAGATCAGAGTGGTCAGTAACTAGCAGAACTGTTGAAAACTTTGCAAAAATTTGTCAAATTGTGTGTCAAAATCATCAGCTGACTGTGAGAAGCATAGCAGACCAAGAAAACATTGACAGAAAAACAGTTGGGAAAATTTTAACTAAAAATCTTGGCATGAGAAAGATGTGTACAAAAATGGTCCCAAACGAGTTCACTGATGCACAAAAGCTTGCCAAGACCTTTTGGAGAGGCAAAATGATATTTTTGGCTGTGTTGCCACTGGTGATGAAACATGCCTGTACCAATACAACCCTAAAACAAAGTGTCAAAGTCCACAATGGAAGTCAGCCAATTCTCCATGACCAAAGAAGTTCTGTCAGTTCAAATCAAAAGTGAAAATGATGTTGCCAATGTTTTTAATATCAGAGGGATTATTCTTTATGAATTTGTACCAATGGACAAACAGTTAACCAAGTTTAACGTTTGGAAGAGCTGAAAAGACAGGGTGAAAAAGTTAGATGAAAATGACCTGAACTTTTTGTCAACAACTCCTGGCTCTTGCATCACAACAATGTACCAGCTCACATAATGCTGTCTATGAGGGAGTCTTCAGCAAGTGTACAAATAGCTGTATTGGGCCTCCTCCTTACTCACCTGACCTCCCCCCCCCCCAGTAGCTTTTTTCTTTACCCAAAGATAAAGGAAATATTGAAAGAAAGACATTGTGATGACATGCAGAACATCAAGGGTAATACAATAGCTCTGATGGCCACTCCAGAAAAAAGTTCTAGAATTATTTCAAAGGGTAGACTAGGTTCTGGTGTCAGTGCACAGCTTCCTAAGGCAAGTACTTCGAAGGTGACCATAGTGATATTCAGCAATGAGATAGGTGACACTTTTTGTAGGATGGGTTCATGAACTTAATTATAAGACCTTAATTGGGAGTGGAAGAACATTAGGACCACAGTGTACCCTCTTCTATAATGCACAACTAAAATTTGAGAAAGTTCAGAAAAGTATTAAAGGAGAAGGGAGAAACTCTTATGGTGAAAAGTTAGAAGTCTGGGGTTTATTTAACCTTAAAAGGTTCACCCAAGGAAAATCCTTGACTGTTTTTGTATGTGTACAATACCTCACAGGTTTCCATAATATTTTGGGACATGCTTATACTTAAATTATACTCACTATCTGAAATTCAAATTTAAATGGGTACCTTCTATTATTATTTGCTAAATCTGGCAGCTCTACTCAATAACTCTTTGTTGAACTAACTATTGTTATGTATTAGGTATTATGCTAAATGCAAAGAGTATAAAACATTAAAAAGCCAGGTGGATGACACAACAAAGACCTTAGTTCATCCAAAGAACTGAGGAAAGGGGCAGGGTTTTGGTCGTAGATAGAGTCCAAATTGAATATGGGGCTTACAAAGAGTAAAAAGGGGTTTCTGGAGAGACTCTTCGAGATGACAAAGACCAGCTTTTGGTCTTTTTATTCCAGGGTCTCTGGGCCTTAGTTACTGGCATGTGGTTGCTGCTAAGGGCTCCTGAGATAGACTGCATGATTGGATGCTAAGCTCTGTGCTGACAAAAGATCAGAGATAAGGTATTTATGCAGAGCTGTTCTAATTTTCCTATACCCTGTGCCAATAAGTGGTATACAGTAGAGCTTCAGGATCTGATGAATGAATAAATGAAGAGTGAGTGAGACTAACAGCAATGAAACCGATTTCCATCCCTCATTTAGAGAACATCATTACATTACAGTTGCATCTCACAGATATGCAGGATAAGGTACATTAATAGGTCGTAGATGTTAAGTGTGAATTGGCCAGGAGGGATCCTAAGCAGCATAAGAGGATGAGAGAAGAAGAGGACTGTCAGGGACTAAAATCATTAGGACTCAGGCTCTCCCAAACCAACTTGACAGTCTGTGAATTTTCCTAATGGCAGGCGATCATTCAGGAGGGTCCATGTTCCTTCATCAGCAGACAGATTATCATAAAGTAGTGACTACTTATGACAATAACAACATAACTTTTATTGTTAAATACACTAGTCAAAATGGATATTAATTAAACACTTGGGGATGTTATAATTCTCTGGCTTCATCAATGATTTGCTGTGAAGCTAAGGCTCTTCTAAGTCTCCAAGAGAACTTGAGGTAGAATAAATTAGGGTTACTTTTCTGAGAGTCTGAGAGAACAGACAGTTCTTTGGCAATTTAGACCCTACCAGCAGGAAAGGGTTTCAAAAAGAGCCAGTTTTGCACCTTGTCTACTCCTGTGAGAAATAGTTTACTTAAGGTGGGACCCAGTATTCACACAGAATCATATTTGAAGCTCACATTGAAGTCATTGTTTCCTATTACAGTGACAGGCAACAGGTACAGATTTAGAAACACTCACTGAGCTCCTTGAAATATGCCTAAGAATATGCCAGGAGCTTCTTCTCAAAAGACCCACGAGATTGGTTATGAAGAGGTACCAGGCTCCTCTTGCCCAACAAGCCATAAAGATGATCTTCATCCAGGCACCCAGAGCTATTTTCAGGGGCTCTAAGCACTGCAGGGTAACTCCCCCATTCTCCCTTCCACTCCTTTTCCAGAGCCCCTCACCCCAGAATCTCACTGAAGTAGGCAACTGTTCGAGGCGTTGACAGTGGAAGGAGGACCATGTGGTGGACCCCAGGGTGGATTCATGGCAGCTTCTGGCTTTGAGGGCACATATTAATCATCTGTTAGAAACAGTGTGGGCTTTGTGAGATGAATTCAGAAGCATACCAGCGGTTGGAAGTAGGATGCGAACATGATATTAATTGTGGACTTAGTATGCATGAAGCACTGTTTATTCACTTAATAAATGGGTAAGTCCTAAATCTGCACATCTGCAAAAATGTAACATTCTTATCACCATCTTCTAAATTAGGAGATGAGGCACCTGAGGTTTAGGGAGCTAGCCAGATCACGCTCTTCCTGTCTGATTGTTCTCTTCTTCACAGTAGAGGCGCTATCCGGCCTAACAGGCTTGGGTAAGTAAAGGAGACAAAGACTTTAAAGCATCTGGCCCGGGAAATGCCCCCAGTGGTCACAAATGAGAGGTTTGCTCTTTGACACTGTAACTACTGATATGGTTTTATATGGATGAGGGCCACGGTTGCTAATACTGCAAGAGAACACATAATACAAAAGTTCATTTGTTTTCGGCTTTGAAATGCAATTTTCACCAGGCAGGCGCTAACCTACGAACATGTTGTCCTCAATAGTTCATTTATAAATCAGCTGTTCAGAAACAGGAATACACTTTCCCAGAGAAATAATACTGTGTATGATTGGCTCATAACTGTAAATTAAAGGCAATTTAATCCATAAGAGAGAACTTTAGTGTTAATATCATTAGAGTATGTTCTGGGAACATTCATTCATTTTACAAACTTCTATAATGTACCAGGCACTGTCCCAGGAGCTGAAGAGAAATAATATTGAAAGCATGTCTGTTGCCTCAAGAAATTTACAATTCAGTGAAGGAAATAGTGTTTGATCAATGATTCAAGTGGAGCTTGACAGAAGTGGGTTGCAGCTGTCAGAAGAGGGCAGGTTGGTATCTGGGTGTGGGGCAGAGGCCAGAACTGGGTAATAAAACAGTGGAAGAAAGGAAAAGAACTTGCCTCCGCTTGGGTTCCAGATTGGCTCTTTCTCCTACTTACTTTCTACATCCATACACCTCTTCATGGGTTCTGGTGCATTCCTAAGCTCCCCTCTGGGGTATCCAAGCCTGATACCCTCTATGTTCTCAAAATCAAAAGCCCTGTGCTAGAACTTACATTTGATCCCACAATCTACCCACAGGGGGGAAAAAAAAATCATTTTTATCATAAGGACATTTGTACTTGAATGTTTATAGCAGCTCCATTCACAATTGCAAAGATGTAGAAACAACCCAAGTGCCTATCAACACATGAACAGATTAATAAACTATGGTATATGTATACCTTGGAATTCTATTCAGCCACAAAAATGGAGACTTTGTACCTTTTGTATTTACCTGGATGGATTTGGGGAACATTCTCATAGGTAGAGCATCTCAAGAATGGAAAAGCAAGCGTCCCATGTACTCAATACTGTGTTGGAACTAGTAGATGAACAACTATAGGCCCACACAAGAGAAAAACACAATTAAATTCAAGAAGGGGGAAGGGGAAAGGTATAAGGGGGTTCAGTAAGTTCCTACTTAACAGGTGCAATGTAGGGGTATATGAAACACTTCCTGGGTAAAGGACTTAATTGCAACATGGACTTTTCACCTTACAAATGCGAACAATGTAACCTAATCATATATACCCTCATAATTAACAAAGAAAAAGACAAAGAGGAAAAAAAAAAAAAAAAAGCCCCGTTCTTTCAGTCTAAAGGATCACATCTAGGTGTCAAGAGGAGGATAGTTTGAAAATATGTCTTACTGATACGTGGTTATTAAATAACCATTCAACTTCCCTCAGATAAATATCTTTTGAAATGCATTTTAAGAAGACAACTTAAAAATTGTTTTTGTTTTCTATATCAATGTTTAAACTGGAAGTATAAATACATGAAACCTTACCAAAAAGTAGTGGTTACACTGACCAATAGGCCCAGCTTACAGATTTGCCTTGGGAATAATTTTCTTTAAGCGATTCCTGTTTCTTTCCTGAACCACAGATACTGAAGGATATTGTTATTGTTATTTTTATATTTATATTGCAGCCTTCATGGAAGTGCTGGTAACACCAAGAGGACAAGTGGAAATCAAGTGGCCACTCATCTGGGTCATCCGTAATCTGGATGGACTCTTCCTGGAACATGGGTGTATTGGACTGCATGAGTTCACAATCGCAACCAAAAGCTAAGGTCCCATTTTGAAGATCTCTTCAGTAGAGGCCGGAAAACTGCCCTATTTCTCACCACAAAATTCCTCCTTGTCCCACTCCCAGCCCCCAAGCCATAGCTGGCTGGCAGCAATGCCCACCCGTGGCATACAGACTGTCTGGCTTGTACCACCCCAGCACAGGGACCAGGGTGACAATTACATAATTCTGCAAAAAGCCTCTTTTCTGTGACTTGGGGTTGAGGGGGGAGATTGTAATTCTAATACAAGAGGAGACTCTGAAATGCTAGGGCAAGGTAACAAGGTGAGGCAGTCAAGAGAGAAATGAGTCCTGACAACTGTGATTACTGGCAAATAAAGTAACTCTTTCTGCCCGTGGACCAGGTCTTGAATAAATGAATGACTAAACAGTACAGGCCATTTTCAAATTAAACTCATAATGTGAGATCTTAGCATTCATTGGTTTCTTTCTGTGTGTGTTGATTGTTTTTGTGCACTTTGCAAGGTGGATCATGCTTGCTCTTGACTGCAGGTATTCTGAGAATCGGTACCTTATGACCACACCTGCCCCTGTGCTCACTGATGTCCACTGGATCCTGTGAAATGCATTTATGGTTGTCAGAACACATGGAGAAGTTAAGAAATCAAGCTATTGTGTCAGCATTGTTTGGACTCCAAAATATCCCAAATCATGTCAGACCTGATGGTGACTTTCCACATCAGGGCCCAGTGCTCTGAGAGCACCCCAGTAGCACTGACTTTGACTCTGCCTCATCTACACTTGAAGCCCTCTCTGCCTTCCTGCCTCTCAGCATCAGAGGGTTAAAGCAACTCCCTGGCAGCACCCTCTCCTCATTAGCAACCTGGAATCACTGCTGTGCTGAAGGCTGCATTGTTCTTCAGCATTTGAATATCAATTTGCATAACGAAGCAGGTGAGAGTGCCTCTTGCCTGTTCAGGCAGCTCTGATTGGCAGAGAGAAAGGTATTTGTACGTAATTGGCTGCAATTAATTCGATGCACTGTTATAAGGATAAAAAGAAAAGCAGAAAATTGCTCAGTGCTCCAAGTCAAAATCACATCTGCACTCCACGCGGTGTGCATTTGCAGCAATGGGTGGGTGTGTCGTGTAAAGGCAAGCGCGTTAATAACCTTGCCTGTTCAGGTGCATTTTTTTTCCCCTAGGAGCAAGAAAAGGCTCACTCCCCAGAGGTTCCTCTGCCCTGGAGGTCCCAGGCTGCAGCATCTTTCAGAATGCGACACTGTTAGCCATCTTGTCCAATTTGTGTTTGAGGCCCCTAGGAGACATCATTAGAAATCATGGCATTCTTTCTTCAGTACCAGGATAACACCCAGCTCAACATCTCTTCTGTCCCCAGTCCAAAAACGGCTGACTCCCAGCTGTCTCAGAGTTTGCTGGCAATCAGTTCTTGCGAGAAACTTAACTGCCTTATACCTAACACGGAACACTCTGTGGTGCTAGTGATAAGCTTGGAGGTGTGGGGGGAAGTGTCACTGAATCAAGCATTTAGGAAATTCAATATCAAGGTGGTTTATAGCCTTAAGCTACTCATGGTCTCCTTGTCACTAGTACTTCAGAAACAGTCAATACTCTTCTTGCTTTATTTCCCTTCTGAGATAAGGATGGAGGGATGAAATAGGATGTCTTTCCCTCCTCTCCAGTTCTTTCCTCTCTGCCTGTCTTTCTTTTCCCCTGAAGGGAAGGTTCCTGAGAGTGGAATCATTTCCTTTACAGCTGGATTAAGTAAATGCATTGGTTTGCCTGGAAATGAATGCTACTCCATCAGCATTCGATGTCTGTTTGATTCATCCATTTATTTGACTCTCGTTAAATACGTAGCTCATAAACGTGCTGTGTGTGCACAAATGAAGGCAACGGATCTCTCACTGGAATTACTTCTAGATAAGAATGAAAAGAAGTCTCTTCAAGGTCCTGTGCACTCACAACTGGATAGTGAGTGCTCTCTGGCCTGAGCTCCATAATCACTCCCTTCAGAACCCAAGAGACCAGGCCACAGAGGGTCTCCGTGATGGCTTTGCTGGCTTCCCCTGCCTCTAGAGCAGTGCCCTTCCTTCCTGTGTCCCCATGAAGATGACACAGGGCTAGGATAGGGCATTAACAAGGACACGTGTAGGTTTAGGGGTCAGCTCTCTTGGGGTTAAATCCTGACACTTTCACTTCCTAGTTGTGTGACTTACATGAATTCGCTTAACCTTTATATGGCTTTCCTCCTCATCTGTAAATTAATGGTAATAGTATTGATCTCAAAGGGTGGGCACAAAGATCAAAAAGTAGTGATGTACATGAAGAATTCAACAATAATCCTAGATTCAGTACATGTTCATCAAGTAGTTCAATAACAAGAGCAGGAAGAAATAGGTAGATCTGGTCCCAGGAGTCCCAGTGCTTATCATCCAGCTAAGAAATAAAACCCAAAGTGAAGCCAGCTCCCACAGTCCTGCATTCTTGCTGCTCTCCTCCCACTCTGGGGTGGGGTGGTGGGAACAGGAGGAGCCAGGAGAGGGAGGAAAGACCTTCCTTGGCTGGCACCACAGTGACCTGGCATTGTCACTCGCTAGGCATGGCAGATGACACCTGGTCATGGGCTCCCCAGATGCTCTCAGGGAGAACACTGGTCTGCAACCCTCTCAATGCAGCTGGCTATGAACACTATACCCTTCAGCTTCTCCATGTGCAGAGACCACAAGACACCCCATCAGACTCTTGCTGTGTGGCTGCCTCAACATAGCAAGAAGTGCTCTGTGCAGAATGCCTTGAAAAACACCTCCTGCCTCCCCAGAGTCAGGCTAGTCTTCCAAGATGGCCTCTTCTGGTCTTGAGAAATACCTGCCATTTGTAGGAGTATGGCCCACACACCAGGTGGTGATTCTAGCCAAATCTGTCATCTTCAATTTTCTTGGGCATGGGTCAAAGGCCAATTTTTCTCCACTCTAACTTCACTCTAACTCTAAAGGGTAACCTCAAACCATCTTTAGCAGGTAAGAAGACAGAGAAGAGAGTGGAATGCCACACCACTCCTATAAACCTCCCCAGAGTGGTTTTCTGTCACCATCCTTTGTTACTTTTGTTCCTCTGTCTACCTCCTTGGCAGGTGTCACACAGGTAGGAGCTTTTGGCACCTGCACTTTTATCTCCAGCTGGGTGGACAGCATTCTATTTCATTTGAAAAGGGTCCACCAAGTAATTTGGATATCAACGCTCTGCTCTACCTCATGGTCCTTGGCAGCTTCTCTGTCATATGCATGCAAAACAGAAACAACTGCTGGCACAGAATAATTATATAATTTTTAAAGTGAGGACCTGAGCCTGCTCCTAAGAAAACTGGCTTGTTGTCTTCTCTCCACTCTGACCACTCCGACGATCACCTGGGGTGGGAGCCAAAGCCCTTGATGTTCTGGATCAAAGCCACAACCTGTGCAGGGACTAGATTAAAACCCCAGAGGAAACATCTAAGGCTATATTGTTTGTACAGTGCAAGTGGTCTTTAAATGCCTTTCTGTGACCCATGCTAGAAAGGAAATCTTGACACTGAATTGTAAGCTAAATGGCTGAAATTCCTCAGCCTCAGGCAACTGTCAGCCCCCACTGGCTGTAGCACATACCCAGCTCTGCAGCAAGGTTCCAAATACAGAACAGGTTGCACATCTCCTGAGAACCTTTTCCGGTCTTGCCACCCTTACAGTTAGGGGGAATGGGGGTAAAACACACAAGCTCGGAGCCAGCCTGGGCCACAGTTTTCATTGAGAATATAATTCTAACATCTCTAAAATCTGATTTATTCTACCCTTGATTCCTTTAGCCATGTATAAATTTTCACACTGTATTAATTTGTCTCAAAGGACTTGGACTTTATTGCTTATAAGTGAAACACCAATGTTTAATACATTCTAAACCCACAAACCAGGATTTACTGAGCATGTAAGAGCTTAGCCCCTTGGACTAAAATGCTTATTTATAACATTTATTTTTGATCAGAGAGCAAAGAATGTCCGGGAGCACTCCTCTTTTCCTTTGATGTAAATAAACCAGAATGAAGAAACTTCCTTCAACATTCAGCTAATGGCATAGCTTTCTTCTAGAACCAGAGATTTGGTTGTACGTAGATATGGAGTCAGTCGAAGTCACCAGACACTTGCTCTTCCAAGAGAGACTCATGACTGAAAGGCCCCATATGGAAACCATGGATAAATTTAATGATCCGAACAGTTCAAAGAAATGCTCACTAGCTTCCCCCATTTCCGGAACACCCTCAGTTTAAAGTACAGCATCCCCTGGTATGTGTTTTATTTTTAGTCATTAAACTTGTTTGTTGCCTATTGCTGGTTTTCATTTGGGGCCCAGGTAGGGAATTGTGAATTCGGACTCCTGCTAGTTTGCATAGTTGCATTTTTAAAAGTAAGTAACTCCAGGAAGCCATGTCCTCCAACCTCTTCCGTAGAGATCCCTTTCTAAAGAAGACTATACAAAGCAGAGCTAGGCAACATTGGCTTAGGGGGCTTTTTCTTTTTTGCTTTCTCCTTTCTTCCTCCCCACTGCCCCTTTCTTACCTCCTCCTCCTCTCATCTTATCTGTTTCTCTCTCTCTCCTGCTTTTTCCTCTCCCTCTCCTCTCCTCTCATTTCATTATTTCATTTCACAAAAAGATGGTCCCACCAATATGGGCAGAACGAGACTAAACTACCTTCTTTCTCCAGGTAAGAAAGACAGTCCTGATGAGGGCCACTTACTTGATAAATGGACACGTGCAACTTGTGTTTCTCACACAGCTATGTGATTGCTAAGTTCCTAGTGACCCAGTTAGCTCGTTATCTTTATGTAGTTTGACGACCGATGGAGAGGCATGGTGGAGATGTAGATACACACACGAGTGTGCATTCCTTTGTAACAAGAATGATATGTCTATCTATAATAGAGAGAATACCTGTTTTACTTTGATGAGAAAAAAAAAAATTACCTGTGCCTGATGATCAAATTCAGTCTCTGTCAGTTCTGTGGTTTAGACAACACAGCACTATCAGAATATAAGAAGGGTGCATTTTTATTTTTTCCCACAAATGAACTGTGAAAATGACACATCTTACAAAAGCATGCCCTCATCCCCTTTGATAATGACATCACTACTAAAAGACCCAGCAGAAGGCCGTGGGGAGTGTGCACACAGCAGCATGGTCCACATTGTGAGAAACCAATGTTAATCAGGTCCAAGGGAACACACAATAACATTTAGATTTTTTATGTCTCCCTACAATTACCCAGCAAGAAGCAGACTCTTCTTGCTTGAAAAACATGACTCTCTGAAAATCTTCAGTATGAGGTGAATTTGTTCTCCAAAGCAGAGGAGAAAAGGAGCTGAATCTGATCTTGATCTCAGAAATACTGACTTTGGAAGGATGGGTGGGGGCCTGACAAAGGAGATTAGGACAAGGACGGGGAGCACTGCAGTCTAAAGAATGCAATGAACTCCACGTGCAGGTTACAGGAGTCATGAAGGCCTGTATTAGGGCCCTGTGGCTGCCATAACAAGTAACCACAAACAGAAATGCACTCCCACACAGTTCAGAAGGCTGAAGGCTCTAGCAGGGAATCCATGGGTTGCCTCTCCCAACTCTCATCACTCCAATCTCTGCTTGTATCTTTACACCGCCTTCTCCTGAGTGTGCTTCCCTCTTCTGGTGCAAGTCTCTCTCTGCCTATTTCTTCTGAGAGCACTTGTCATTGGATTTAATGTCCCCTTGGATACTCCAGGATGATCTCTTCTTGAGATCCTTAACTTAATTACACCCACAAAGACCCTTTTTCCAAATAAGGTCAACATTTACAGATTCTTGTGATTAGGATGTAGAGATAAACTTTGGGGAACCACCACTAACCCAATTATGCTGGAGGTTGAAGTTTTTGAGTTTTCTGCATGATTTTTTGACAAGCCCAGCCTACCAGTATCTGCAGCAATGACTAACTCTATCCACCACGGGATAACATGTGCCCCCAGGAGGCAGACACATGTGCAAAATCAGACCTCAGTGACGACCTTTAACAGTAGGAAATAAATAACTCCTGAGGAATCCTGTGTGAGAGGTGATGGAATGTCAGGAAGCAGGTGGTCATACCCAAGGAAGAGAGCTCTGAAGAGGACACAAAAAAGGAGAGAAAGGAGACCCTGGTTCCCCACTGGGAACTCAGATTTAGACACCTGCATCCTGAGACTTGGAGGTGACCACTGCTAAGCCTCACTGGATGCTGGATGCTGAGCTGAGCCTAGGGCTCTCTTGTCTCAGTCAAGATGGACTCAGGGCAACAGTTCCAAGGAACCTGTTGGGGGGCATTTGGAGACTTATTCTTAAATAAAACCAGAGAAGTGAAGATAGCTGATCCTGATGAAGAAAACTTGGTTGGCCAACCCTCCTGGGTTTTATCTGGATCCCTCTGGATAGTGGTCACCCTGGCAGAGATTGAGGGAAGCTCACTACCTGGAGTAGTCATCCATGTAAAGCAGTGATTCTCAACCTGTGGGTCATGACCCCTTTGTAACAATGAAAATGTATCCTGCATATCAGATACTTATATTACGATTCATAAAAGTAGCAAAATTACAGTTATGAAGTAGCAACGAAAATAATTTTATGGTTGGGTGTCACCACAACATGAGGAACTGTATTAAAGGGTCACAGCATTAGGAGGCATTAGGATGGTTGAGAACCAGTGATGTAAAGGGTCAGATCAGCTCTGCTAATTATAAGAAAAAGGGGCAGCTTCCCCCACACACTCCTGGGATTTGAGAAGTGTTACTCTCCTGCCGTTGTTTCCAGACTTGCTCCTGATCAGCTGTTCCAAAAGGACTGGTTTCCTGACAGCCCCAGAGGACTCCCACACATGAATCATACTCTTACATTTTGCTCAGCTACCTGGAGGTCCAGCCGAGGTCCTCATTGCTAGCTCCCTGGCTATTCCTGCCTGCTGTTTCCCTAATTAAACTATTTTTAGCCCAGTATTCCATGGTCTGACCGAGATGGTCTTAGCCAGGACCAGGATGTGACAGATCAGGCTTGAGGTTGGCTTTCTCCTGCTGGCTTCCAGCCTAAAATTAATAGGGCAGGAAAATACATTTGGGCAGTGGAAAGCATGGTCCTCTTTCCTCACACATGCTCAGAAGCCACCCAAACATTTCAGGGTAGTTGTGGCATACATATCCTCATCATCAGACTGGTTTCCTTCCAGATTTATCTGCCTGTGTGTCTATTTAAAAGTCACACCCTGCCTATGTCCCCAAAGGATATGAAGTGACTTCCAGACCCCTGTGGGACTTACGAGAAACCAAGAATGATTATCATTTAGAGGACCAGGGGTTCTCATTTAGATATTATACAGCCATTCTGACTGTACCAAGGTTGATGGTAAAGACATCTGCCCTCATTAAACAGATGAGCAACTTTTTGACATTTAAAAGTTAATAAAGCTCCTCTAGTTCTCAAGGAAAAGAACTGCAAAATACAACTTGGACATGAATCACAGTGGTGGTAGGAATGTGTGAAGTAGGACACGTCTGGATACTCTCGAGAACCCACACAGTCACCTTTGAGAACTTCACAGTCTCTGCGTCCCTGAGGCTTCTTTATTTTGACCCCACTGACCGCAAAACTGACCCTTCACTCTCCTGTGCTACCACTTTCACAGTGTCTTCAGGGTCAAGTTCACTCCTTGCCCAGGCTAAAGTCAATTGGAGGACTATTCACATGCCCAAGTACTGCAAATCACCATTACTCTCTGTGTAAAGCAAAGCCTCTAAAAGACTTATTGAATAAAGTGCAAAGATTAGAATATTATCTAATTATCATGGCTTCTTAGATAGTTACTTTTTTAGTAGATGAAAAGGACCTAACTTGTTCAGTTTAGATAAGGCAGATGGGAGGGTAGGAAGAAAAATGATTATCTGGAGAAAGCATCAGGGTCTAAACAGCGTGGCAACTGCTCAGGGGCTAGAGGGAGCCGGGACCACAAGGAAGGAATATGATTCAACCTTTCCAGCCTTCAGTTGTCTCATCTACAAATAAAGATATTAATTAATAGCACCATTACATAAGATAATCTATGTAACATATTTAGCATTATGTCTGGCTTCTAAGAGCTGGAAAAATGTGAGCTGAGATATTATGGTTGAAATTAATAATAATAATAATAACAATAAAAACTGGTATTTTTTTTTATTATAGATAAAAATATGCACCATAGATGTGGCCTGACCCATCACCCTCCCTCCACCCAAACCTCCCCCCTCTCTTCCCCTTCTTTGGTCCTTTCCCCATAGTCTTGTGCTATAGTTGGGTTATAGCCTTCATGTGAAAGCTATGGCTTAGCTTCATAGTAGGGCTGAGTACATTGGATACTTTTTCTTCCATTCCTGGGATACTTTGCTAAGGAGAATATGTTCTAGCTCCATCCATGTAAACAGGAAAGAGGTAAAGTCTCCATCTTTCTTTAAGGCTGCATAGTATTCCATGGTATACATGTACCACAATTTGCTAGTCCATTTGTGGGTTGATGGGCACTTAGGCTTCTTCCATGACTTAGCAATTATGAATTGGGCTGCAAT
>CAUYPK010004989.1:0-35430 GCA_963574355.1 Loris lydekkerianus
CTTTCACTTCCTCTTGCTCTTTAAGTTCCCATGCCTGTGGACTAAGGTTTTGATGAGTCCTTTTGGTATAGGACCAGAAGGATGAGAAGGTTGAAGAGCAAGAAGGGATGAAAGAAAGAAAGAATGAAAAGAAAATAGAGAAAGGAGAGGGGGTGGGTAAAAGGGAATATTAGAAGAGAGGCACAGAAAGAAGGAGACAGAGCAATATAGGTATACAGTAGGGTACTTTGACACAACCTTAAAAAAACCCCAACCTCTGGGGGTGCCCAGAGTGGTTCCCTTGAGGTCAGCAGCTCTTTGCAAACCTGATCAGACACAGTACCCCACCTCTACCAAGTAGAGAGGAAAGACAAAAATGCTATAAATCAAACCAAAACAAGAAGTGAAAATATTACGGGATAAAATTGGGTGAAAAACCAAATAATAGGGGTAAAAACACTAGCAAAACTGAAGTTCTAGTTATTGAAAAAGGCAGTAATGGGAAATTGTATTTAAACTAGAAAAATGGAGAAAGAAAAGAAAGAAGAAAAAGAAAAGAAAAAATCTGTATGGAAAAGGTTGAAATTAAAAAAACAAAACAACAACAATATCAAAGTAAACAATAAACAAGCAAACGAAAAACAACCAAAAACAAAGCAGTATATATATCTTGTTGAATATTGTTTGGGCAATAGGTGGTCTTCTGGGGTATGGGATGTTAATCACAATGTTGATACTACTGGAGGCCTCCACTGATTTCTCAACCCCCACAGGGTAGACACCCTAAATGTCTCTTCAGCCCTCTTAAAAGGTACTTTAAAGTTCTAAACTTGCTAAGCAGAGGCTTTCCCAGGAAAGTGCTTGTCGCTGGGATCACTGCTGAAGCGGCTATACACTTACCCAGTGTGCCAAAACCAGTCTCATTCTGTCCCTGAGGGTTAAGCCTGTAAGGCGGCTCAGTCCCTGCCTTTAGGCTGCCCAGTCACTAGGTTACCAGCTCCTGCCCGATCCTTGCTCTGCGACCCTGAGGGTGGAGCTTGCTGGGGCAGTTGTCTCACAATAGCTCCCTGCAGCCCACAGCCAAACACTATTACCTCCGTCTGGCTCAGTGGCTCAGAGCCATTAGACAATGCCCAAAGTTCTCTGCACTCATGCTCAAGCTCTCCCCAAGGCAGTTCAACTGAGTGCCAAGTCCAAAAACACCAAAACAGTTCACAGGTAAGGCCTTTCCGGTTTGCAGTTTCCCTGCTACTATACTTACAGCTGCTGGCGGGATTACCGTATATACTCGAGTATAAGCCGAGCTTTTTTGGCACAAAATTTGTGCCAAGTTCGGGTTTTTCGGCACAAATTTTGTGCCAAAAAAACTCGGTTTATACTCAAGTATATATGGTAGATCGATCAAACACACACAACCACTTGCCAGCTTTCCACTGTTTTTGTCGTCCTCTTGGGGTCCAGAAATCTCTTGCTGACTCCCTGTACCCTCAAGGGATGCTTATAGGCAGATCACACCAGCCAGAGATGTTAGGAGTCTTATCTCCCCAGACTCATGGTGCTCAGATGCAGGGAAGCTGTTACTCAGCCGTCATCTTGCTCTCTCGAGATACCTCTTCTGTTGTAGCCAAATGGAAAGAGGAAAATATGGAAAAGCCGTGGATAAACCTGTGTGTTCAGTTTCAGAGAGTAAAGGAATTCCTCATTTGATGATTTTATTTCCTCTAGGAAGTAGGAGACAAGGCATCTGCTGACAGAAATCATTTTCACTTCTCAGTTTTGTTAGCCATGTCTCTCCTTTTTCTTAGACATCTTGGTACATTGGCTCAGACTTCCACAATGATGTTTTGCTCCAAGTTCTTATGAAAATGCCTCTTATGTTAAGCTATGCATGTATTATTTACTGTTTGTTTGTCCTGGTAAGGAAATGCTTTGTTCCTAATTTTTAAAAAATTTTAAAGCCTATATACCTAATAAATGGGTATATAATTTTATTTTATTTTATTTATTTTTATTTGTTATTAAATCACAGCTGTATATGTTAGTGCATTTATAGGGCATACTTTGCTGGTTTTATATACAATTTGAAATACTTACAACAAACTGGTTAACATAGCCTTTACTGTACTTTCTTAATTATTGTGTTAAGACTTTTTAGTCTACACTTAGTAGATTTCACATTTACCCTTGTAAAATGCACCACAGGTGTGGTCTGACCCATTACCCTCTCTCCACCTGTCCTCCCTCCTCCTTTCCCCCCAACCTTTCCCCTTCATCTTGGGCTGTAGTTGGGTTATAGCTTTCATGTTGAAGTATGGGTGATTATATATTGGTAGAGTTGAGTACATTGGATACTTTTTCTTCCATTCTTGAGATACTTTGCTAAGAATATGTTCCAGTTCCATCCATGTAAACATAAAAGAGGTAAAGTCACCATTTTTTTAAGGCTACATAATATTCCATGGTGTACATACACCACAATTTATTAATCTATTTATGGGTCGATGGGCACTTGGGCTTCTTCCATCACTTAGCAATTACAAATTGGGCTACAATAAACATTCTGGTGCAAATATCTTTGTTACAAAGTTATTTTTGGTCTTCTGGATATATACCTAGTAGAGGAATTGCAGGAACTAACTGGCAGATCTATTTTTAGATCCTTAAGTGTTCTCTGATCTATTTTTAGATCCTTAAGTGTTCTCTAAACTTCTTTCCAAAAGGATTTTTCCAAAAGGAGCGTATTAGTTTGCATTCTCACCAGCAGTGCAGCAGTGTTCCCTTTTCTCCACATCCACGCCAACATCTCTAGTTTTGGGATTTTGTGATATGAGCTAATCTTACTGGAGTTAGATGATATCTCAAAGTAGTTTTGATTTGCATTTCTCTGATGATTAAGGATGATGAGCATTTTTTCATGTGTCTGTAGGCCGTGCGCCTGTCTTCTTCGGGGAAATTTCTATTCAAATCTCTTGCCTGCAATGAGATGGGATCACTTGTTCTTTTCTTGATAATACATTTGAGTTATCTGTGGATTCTGGTTATCAAACCTTTGTCAGAGACATAACCTACAAATATCTTCTCCCATTCTGAGGGCTGTCTGCTTGGTTTAGGTGTGTAATTTTATTGACTGCCGTTCTGGCATTTATTGAGATAGTCATTGAGAAGCTCTTTGATATGTTCACATTTATTTTCTCAAATTTCTCATTTAAGGATCTTCGAATTCCTAAGGTGTACTTGATTATAGCAACTTATTCTTTTGTTCTACCAGTGAAGTAATTCCATTATTTAGGCTATTTACACATATACATTCTCTACATGTACATCTATCAGTCATTGTCAAAACATGGAATAAAAGATATACTAGATGGCATAAAATAAGGATAGTGACTCTTTCTGTTTCTCTTGACTTTCTTTGATTAGCTTTTGCCATCTTAAGAGCCCCGTGATGCATATTAGTTTCTGTTTCTAATCAAGGAGGGCTGCTAGCTTTAATTTTTATAGAGGATCATGCCTTTGACTCAGGAATTCAGAGCTAGTGTCCATAGGCAGTAAGAATCTGGGCAAGGTTGGACTTGGGGCTGTGGTGGGACTTGGGTCCAGAGGCATGGGATATCAGAGCACATAGTGAATATACAGAACAAGTGGTTACTTAGTGTTCTAATATAGTGATTTTCCTGCCATAACTCTAGAAGCTCTTATAAAGGGACTGGTAGGCCTAGGACAGGTACTATGTAAGAAACTATAATAATGAACAGCTACCATGCTTTGAGCATAATCAGCATTATCAGCACTGCACATTTTTTTTTCCCCAGGCTAGTCAAGTGCATCTGTACCTGGTTGTGATCAATTAGTTGTGAACACCATTGCACTCGGACCAGCCAGCTCTGCACATTTTGATAATTTTTTCATTTGATCCTTACAAAAACCTTCTGAGATAGCTTTATGATTCTTATTTTAGAGAAGGAGATACAGCAAGGTTAATTGATTTATCCAAAGTCACAATATTGGCTAGAGCAGGGATTGTTACCATTTTCTGTGTGATACTGTTATTATTGCATTTTTAAAGGAGGAAACTCTGAATGCTTGCTTTTATATTTTCAAGAAATACTGCTTATTTTTGTAGGGTATTTTTATGTGAAGGAGCATGAATATATGAAGAGTAAATATAGAATTATTTGGTTAATTCATAACTACTGTCTAATTTCCAAAACAATGCCCATTTAGTGATATTTAACTGGTCCTGCCTGCTGTTATGTTAGTCTCTAAACTAAGCCAAAAAAAGTCCTCCCTCTCTGATCTTACTGTTTACTGGTTGAATCACGTGTGACACTGAGAAAACAAATGTATGTGAGTGTAATATTTTTTATGAACTGACAGGCACTTTAAAAATATATTTTAAAGTGTCACCACTTTAATAAATGATCCATTTGGAGTTTGATACGCCCACAAAGGAGAAGGTGACTTTTTGACACTAAAATCCAAGTCCCTCTTTACATTAAGGATTAATCTTATTAAGGATGTACATTAGTGAGGCCTGTAGGTCATGGTTAATAGCAAATGGTTTTATCTTCGGGAAAATTTTTCTCTGTTAAAATATTTCCCTAAATGCTATTATATTATTTACTCTGTTTTATTTCAATGACATTAGTCTAAGAAAGGAAGATATTAAAAATTAGAAAATTACAAAATGGTAACTACAAATTGCAGAAGTATTCTTTTTTTTTTTTTTTGAGCCAGAGTCTCATACTGTTGCCCTGGCTAGAGCACAGTGGCATCATCATAGCTCACTGCCGCCTTGAACCCTGGGCTCAAGCAATCCACCTGCCTCAGCCTCCCTAAGTGGCTGGAACTATAGGCGCACACCACCACACCTGTCTATTTTCTATTTTTTGTAGAGATGGGGTTTTGTGCTTGCTCAGGCTGGTCTTCAACTCCTGGCTTCAAGTAATCCTCCTATGTTGGCCTCCCTAGGTGCTAGGATTACTGGGTGAGCCACTGTGTCCCAGCAAAACACTTTAATTGCAGCTTGACCTTGTTCTGCTTCAGCGCTATTCCCTATTCCTTTCCATATAATGTGCGGGTCACATACTCATGTTTTAAAGTCCCTTGAATATAGTTATTTCTAAATTTTATTTTATTTTATTTATTTATTATTAGTATTTTGACTCAGACTCTCACTATGTTGCCCTGGGTAGAGTGCTATGGTGTCACAGCTCAAAGCAACCTCCAACTTTTGGGCTCAAGTGATTCTCTTTCCTCAGCCTCCCAAGTAGCTGTTACTAGTATTTTTTTGTTGCAGTTGTCATTGTTGTTTAGCTGGCCTGGGCTAGGTTCAAACCTCCCAATCTCGGTGCATGTGACTGGTGCCGTAACCACTGTGCTATGGGCACCAAGCCTATTTCTAAATTTTAATGTATATAAGATGCACTGGGGGACCATCTCAAAGGTGCAGATTCCTGGGCATTACCCTCAGAGCTTTTGGTTCAGTAGGTCTGGCATAGGCCCAGGGATCAGCATTTTAAAGTATGACTGCCAGGTACTCCTAAAGCTGTTGGTCTTTGAATCACGTTTTGAGAAACACTCTGAGCAGTTTTATCTAATTCTTTTCACTGTTGTCATCTTTTCTTTTTCTAGATACTTCTTCTTCTTTGTTTTACTAGTATCATTTTTCAGGGTTGGGGGAAAATGGTACATCATTCAATTTATGCTTGTCTAAATGTTTGGTTGTAGAGTTTGCATAGCAGTCTAAGCACCATGCTTTGAACATGCCAGGCACTCACTCCATGTTGAACTGTGCTCTCTTGCCAGGGCCTCTAGCTTAGAGATCATCAGCCCTGGCCTCTTTTCAAGAGCCTGAGGATCTTTGTGGACTATCAGGGGTTGAGATTCTAAACATCAGGTTTTGTTGTAATGTAGCCAACCCACCTTCTAGGTGTAAACATTGAAATGAACACCCTTCCACTGAAATATCTGTAACAACACGTGGTGTGTATCCTCTGTCCCTGGGAACTGGGCTTCTCCTCTGGATTCCTAATAAGTCTAGGAATTTCCATTGACCTAGAGAATGTCACAGTTATCAAGCACCCAATTTTAATTCTGGAAAATTGAACTGTCAAAAATAAATTGGAAGTTATTTGGTGGGCAAGTTGGATAATGGGAATGTTGGATTTTCCAAAAAGTTTGAGGCTCAGTGGCATAGAACAAATCAAAAGTATTTGTCTTTCTGGGGAGTACTTTGGATTATTTTTCTTTGATTATTGGATGCAATGTTATTAATAAATGAATCTGAAAAGGTACTAGGTGGAAAAACTTAACCTATTTGATGGGTTTAAATGCAGATGCTTTACACATGTATTAAGGTAGGACTTTGTAACGTATTTCATTGAGAGGTCAAAATGGTTCCCTTTCTGAAATCTTAAAAACCTAGTTTTTGTGGGGAAAAAGGGTAATTGGTATCTGGGACTTTCATTCAGACCTACTTTAAATCTGATTTGTGTTTTCCAGGTCACTGTTCTTTTAATATTTGTATAACTCAAGAAGTTCAACTTCTCTTTATTTTGAGCTTGGTTATTGGGCTCTCTCTGTGAATTACTAGTTATCTTCATTTCTTTTTGTCTTTTTTTTTAATGACAACACTTTGAAACTATTATTTTTACCCATTTTCTTTTCTCCCATTTTTCCTTAGCTTTAGCATCGGCTATGCATTTATTAATAGACTTGAAATTTCTAGTAGCTCAGTTAAGTACTTTCCAGTATAAACTTGAGAACAATTTTCACTCAGGTCTCAAAATTTGAGCTGCATTTAGCAAACTGACCCACAGTTAGATGACTGCTTTTAACAACACTTTTAAACAACACTTTTAACAACACATTTCCATTTTGGAGGGAAATGACTGTGTCACAGGTAGTGTGTTTCTCCTCCAAGTAAACAAAGAAACAGTGTATTTCACTAGAATTACTACTCAGGGTTGTGAGGTTCAGGTGACTTTTGAGTTGGTGATAATTTGTTGTATTTCAGGTGTGTTTGTCTCTCTTCTATTTTAGGAGAAAGTTTGTAGCTGCCTCAAGTTTTCAAACCAAAAATTATAGTTTTCTTGTCTTAGTAACCTCTTTGGTTCATGCAGTGTCTACTCCAGAATTATGTCTGCTTATAGACGTTGGATGAAAGTGAGATAACAAGTTCTTTAATTTCAGGACTTCTCTTTCTTTCTTTCCCCTTCCCCACTCCCACTTTAAAGAAAATGAGTTGCCTCAAACTGGGGGTGGTCACACATGCCTGTAGTCCCAGCTACTTGAGGAGACTGAGGCAGGAGGATGTCTTGAGGCCAGGAGATCCCAGCTGCAGTGAACCATGACTGTGCCTGTGAATAGCCAATGCACTCCAGCTTGGGGGCCATAGCGAGACTCCATCTCTAAACCAGCAACAAAAATGGGTTGTCTTGAAAAAATGATTAAAGAGGACTAAAAGATAAGCTGTAGAGTTGTCAATACTTACTTAGATCTAAGAGAAAGAGGTGTGGGGTTTTTTTTTTTAGGATGAGAAAAATGAATATACTTGTTTTATATCACGCTTAGGTCTATAGTTAACCAATAATTAGTATTTACCTACCCCTTCTCCCTCTCAGTGTTTCCTTTTGGACCTCTGATATTAATGACATAAATCACAGACCATAGATGTCCCCTATGTTTGCATTTGGTGGATAAGTTGGCTCTGTCTTCTCTTCCTTGGGTGTGAGGTGGAGGGTGGAGGTAAGGTGAGGAGGGAGAGGGTGGGGGGCTTGATTTACCTCTTGCCATAACCTGTCTTCCTACCGGTAAGATCTTGATCAGTGGTCATGTGCCCAGCAGGGCAGGCTGGGTTATTTCATCTACTGTTGAATGATATGGGGAGTAAGTTTAAGCAGCTAATTGTTAGGGTGTCTGGACACTACAGGAATAGGGCATAATTGAGTTACTCTGCTGATTTATAAGATGGTTTTGTACTAACTGCAGGTGTTTGTTTTTCAGAGTGAACTAAATTCAAGTTAAATATTTTTTAAGTTAATTATGTTAGTTTATTATTGACAGTTTCCTTAAAGCCTGGTGGAATTTTTCTCTGTGATTTTCCCACAGTGTATTAGTTTTGCAGGGTTTTATCTTCATGTTTTCATGTTCATTCACTCCTTCTGCTATTCATTAAGTAGATTTTGAGGGTCTGCAGCATGCCACACAGCAGAGAAGCTGCCAATTTGTATCCTTACGGCCTTGTTTCCGTGGTTTTTCTGTTGCTCATCTTGGCTCATATTTAAGGAGACCTGATTTTTTTTTTTTTTTCTTTCTTTCTTTCTTTTTTTTTTTTTTTTTTTTTTGAGACAGAGACTCAAGCTGTCACCCTGGGTAGAGTGCAGTGGCATTACAGCTTACAGCAACCTCCAACTCCTGGGCTCAAGCGATTCTCCTGCCTCTGTCTCCCAGTTAGCTGGGACTACAGGCACACCCCCTCAACGCCTGGCTATTTTTTGGTTGCAGCCGTCATTGTTGTTTGGTGAGCCCGGGCTGGATTTGAACCCTCCAGCTCAGGTGTATGTGGCTGGCGCCTTAGCTGCTTGAGCCATAGGCACCAAGCCTTGATTTTTTTAAACCTCTGAGTGATTAACACACTGGATGGAATTATCTCTCTCACTTTCATTTTTACCGTTCCATTTATAGAAACTTGGGGTTCTACCATACTTTGCAAGCGTTATAAAAACAGGACTTTTGGCGTGTGGACAGCAATTTGAGAAACTCAGTCATTGGGAGGGTCTTTAGTTTAAGGCAGCGGTTTTCAACCTGTGTGTCACGACCCCTTTGTAACAATGAAAATATATCCTGCATATCAGATATTTACATTATGATTCATAACAGTAGCAAAATTACAGTTGTGAAGTAGCAATGAAAATAATTTTATGATTGGGGGTCACCACAACATGAGGAACTGTATTAAAGGGTCGCGGCATTAGGAGGCATTAGGAAGGTTGAGAACCACTGGTCTAAGGTGTGCCACTGGCAGTTTCCATTTTAAATGTCCACTTACTCTATTGCTCTTATTCTCCATTAAGTCCCTTTTTCTTGACATGTATATGATACATGTCATTCTTTTCCATTTGTCTTAATGTTTTCATTTTACTATGTACATATCTACCTATA
This sequence comes from Loris lydekkerianus, assembly GCA_963574355.1. Lineage (NCBI taxonomy): Eukaryota > Metazoa > Chordata > Mammalia > Primates > Lorisidae > Loris > Loris lydekkerianus. The sequence continues at coordinate 9,145 of CAUYPK010004989.1, forward strand.
TTAGCTAATATGGAAACTTGTCATTGATCATACACTAACTCAGAATAAACATAAACATATTTAAACATGATACAGATCTCTTGTGATTTACAGAGGTGATCTTAAAAAGCTATTTAAATTGTTTGTTACTATCTAAATTTTTTGCGCTTAAATAAATCTTTTAATTACTTTGCGTCTACATTACTGAAATTGTTACAGTTGGGTATCCATAAAAGTAAATGCAGAAAAAACACTTAACAAACGTTTATTGATTACCTTTCCTCATGAAAAGCTATTATTTTTCTTTAGGTTTCTGAGGGGTATGCAAAGATCTACATAAGACCCAGTCTCTACATTAAAAGGGCTATGCTCTAGTGTCCAACAAGTGTACATATGTTTGAATGAAGTATGACTAGGCAAGACAGGCAGGATGCAGTGGCTCTGCCCGTAATCCTAACACTTTAGGAGGCCAAGATGAGAGAATCTTTTGAAGTCAGGAGTTCAAGACCAGCCTCAGCAAGAGCTAGATCACATTTCTAAAATAAATAGAAAAATTAGTTGAATGTGGTAGTGGGCACCGGTAGTCACAGCTACTCAGGAGGTTGAGATAAGAGGTTTGCTTGAATCCAAAAGTCTGAAGTTTCAATGAGCTATGATGATGCCACTACACTCTAGCCCATGTAACAAAGAGAGACCCTGTTTCAAAAAAAAAGGCTTAGCAAAGGTGGCTTGAGTGTTTATTCTAACCTATTGGACACTGCAGTATAACCACTAAAAAGATGAGTCACGCCCTTAAATACTTCCTGGAGACTGTAGTAGCAGAGGGTAAAAGTCACAGGAGTGATATGAAGAAATTACCTGACTGAGGAAGGTGTACACCGTGCAAGTGCAGAATGAGCAAGAATAATGTGGGTGGATGCTTAGAAGTCAGGCCGTCAGAGCATCCCCCTCAGGAGTGTTTTGCTGCCCCAACCCTCCTCCTCTTTGCCCTGCCCCAGCCCTGCACTGGGGTGTCTGTCGTGCAGTTCATCTGGGTGTGTCATTAACTGGTGTATCTGTGCTCATCCTACCCCAAGGGGTCTGCTCCTCACGGGCAGAGATGAGGTGTGGGAAGCTTGGTATCCTTGTCCGTAGTGTCCACCCTTGATGCAGCCTTTGTTTTACACACACACACACACACACACACACACACACGCTAATTAGGAAGGAAAATGATTGTATTGAATGAATCCCCAACCAATCCACGAACGCTTGCTACTTCTATGTCAGTGCTGTCTTTTTCTGAGTATCTTAACTTATAACTTGTTATATATATACAATTATACATGTCAGATATATTGGTATATATAATAAGCTTGTAACTTATATATAATAAAGCTGAATTTCTGTAGTTAAAGAAAAGCATGCACTTTTTTTGCATAAGATGGAGGAGTTATGGGTAGGAATGATTTACTATAGTTTGGGTTATTTATTTTGCTTTTCTTTGTCTTAGAGGATGATTGCATTTTTATTATAAAACCATATTTGTGATTGTTTTGCTCGTGTGCTTGAATTGAGGATGGCTGTGTAAAGGATTTACAAGACAAATACAGAGTAGGCGTAGCGAAGTCGGCTTGGACATTTATTGAGTGAAAGATTATTTGATGTCTAAGATCCAGAATGTTTTTAAATGCTGCTTCCTTGGTTTTGTTTTGCTGTTTTATGTGGAGTAAGGCATCTGAGAATATTTTTCTGCTTGGAGTCTGGACCTCAGATGTGGGATCTAAGTTATTGCTCCCTGAGGTAATGGCACAGAGCCTTTTCCAAGGAACCATATGTTAAGTTCTAGTTATTGGTGGCTGCAGTGAAAGTGGCAGAGATACACAGCTAACCTGTGTGTTAAGAAATAAGCAAAATGCAAAGCTAATGCTCTTATTTGAATAATGCAACCTCAAAGAAATAAAATAACATATGTGATACACCAGTTAAAGGAATATATTAGGTAAATATTAGATGTTAATTGAAATTTTCATTCATTAATTTATTCATTTATTTGGCAAATATTTGTTGGGAATATCTATGTACCAGATACATGCCGGTAACAAAGTAGGCAACCTTTACTTGATGGGGAAGGACATATCGGGTGAGTACATTACAGAGAATGTTCGATAGTGGCAAATGCTATGGAATATAAAGGTTGCGGTAAGGATATTGGCAGACTGGGTTGTAATTTTATGCAGTGTCTATATATTACAAAGTCTTCACAGAGGGGATGGAATGGTCCAAGTGGCAACCTTGAAGAGCATTCTAGACAGAAGCAAGCCCTGTTGTGGGCATAGGCCTGGCTTACTGAGGAAAAGCACAGAGGCTGTTTGAGGATCAGAGTGTCTTGGTTGATAAGTATTTTGGTTTACAGGGGCTAATCATTTGTCCCATAAGTGTATTATTGATTTTTCAAAGAATAAAGTTCAATGAGGTATATTTTAAGAAGAAAAGGTATTTAAAATAGGGATCAGCAAGTTTTTTGGTTTTTTTTCTGTAAATGCCAATTTTAGGCTTTGTAGGGCATGTAGACTCTGTTGTAACTCCTCAGCAGCCACAGACAAGACATAAACAAATGCGATGGCTGTGCCCCAGTGAATTGGATGGTCTCTGAAGTGTGAATTTCATGTGATCTTCATATGCTAAGAAATATGCTTTAAACATTCTTTTTCATCCATTTAAAATATAAGAACTGATCTTAGTTTAGAGGCTTTACAAAAACAGATGTCAAGTTGAATTTGGCTCTGAGGCCATAGTTTACCAACTTCTGATTTAAAGCACAATTAAAATTTTGTTAGTTTGCAAATGATATAGGGCTTCATAGTGCTTAAGGGGTGTTAGTTCAAGAATCACTTATTATTGTACAATACTGAAAATAGATTTTCTCAGTATGGATTTTTATTAAAGTTATATATAAGAGTATATAAGAGTATGCTACAAGAGTATGCTACATCACTGTATATTTTTTTCAGAAAAGAATGATGCAAAATAGGAAAACCATTCAATTATTAGCATTTTATGGTTCATAGGATTTTATTTAAGTGGGAGACTATTGTATAAATAACATGTAGCATAGATGGATGGTAAAGTGTTCAGAAAGAGAAGAATTAACCATTGGAAAAATATTAAATCTTATGGAATGACAAATTCAAGTGTTTCATAAAGAACAATTTCAGAAAATGGATTTTTGGTTTGGGCATGGTAGCTCACACTTATCATTCTCCTGGTCAAGATAGTGAGACCCTGTCTCTATAAAAATAAAAATAATTACCCAGGTGTGCTAGTATGTGCCTGTAGTCACAGCTACTTGAGAGGCTAAGGCAGGGGAATTGCTTGAGCCTAGGAGTTCGAGGCTGCAGTGAGCTATGACAGTGCCACTGTACACAGCTAGGTACTGTCTCCAAAAGAAGAGAGAGAGGGAGAGAGAGAGAGAGGAAGGGAGGGGGAAAAGGGGAAAGAGAGGAAGAAGAAGAAGGAGGAGGAGAGGGGAGGGAAGGAAGGAAATGGATTTTTGCAACTCATGCATTATTATTGAAGTCAATTTCTTAAAGATCTTGGTTAATAAGTAATTATGAGAGGATACTTCAAAAAATTTTTTTAAAAGTCTGTCATATATTCTCATCCAGCAGTGGGGAAATGGGGGAAATAGGAAGTTGACAGTGGAAAGAGATGATGAACTAACAGAAGTTGGGTTGATAGTCTAAAAAAAAATTTTTTTTAGAAAGTTACTAAAAAGCATTTTTATAAAATTATTTTAATTTTCATCTTGCTTTGAAAACAGAGGTTAAGATTGGGAACAGTGGGGCTCGGCAGTGGGATGGTGGATAACCTACATCATATAGAGTGATCAAAAGTCTCTTTTGAAGGAGTGAAATTTGAGGTGAGATCCTGAGGTCAGAAGGAGTGATACATGTAGAAAGTGGGGAGAGATGTTCTAAACAGGAAGAATTGGTGAGTACAGGGGTTGCAAAGTAAGACAAAGTTTAGTGTGCCGTAGGAGCCTCAGACCAACATGACTGGATCACAGAGGGAGCGAAGAGGTGTGGTCCTCATGAGGCCGCAGAGAAAGGCAGGGGAAGACCTTGTAGGATTTGCAGTTTGGATTTCATTCTAATTACAGTGGGAGTCTCTCAAGAGTTTTAGGATAAGGACCAACGTATTCTGACTTGTATATTAAGATTTCTTTGTGCTTTGCAAAGACCACATTATTGGGAAGCAATAGTTGGGGAGGATAAACTTTTCCTCTACCCTCTTAATTCAGTGATCTGCATCCTGTAAAGTAAACTTAGCAAAGACAGATTAGCAAGAGAAAAAACAGATTTTTATTCACGGATGTATGGGAGTTCACAGAAGAACATGACTCAAAGAGGTGGTTAGAATTTGGGACTTACATACCATCCTAATAGGGAGAGGGATACGGGAGAAGGGCACTTATGAGAAAACAAATGATAATTTGCAAAGATTAGTGGGCCTTTGAGAGAACTCATGGGAGTTTTGGGAACAGTGTTCACGTAAGTGCCGTGTGATAGACACTGTGGGGAGACTGAGACCTTTGCTAAGCTAATGTTGATTGATATACATTCTTTCTCTGCTTACTAACTGTTGGTTAGATGATAAAATAATTGTTAACTTCTGGTAAATGCGTGCTTGAATTTGCCCAATGCTATGGAGTTTGGTGGACAATCCATTACATGCCCATTTCACTTGGTGCCGAGGTGGGATGACCTTGTGTGGCAGCTATCAGAGTGATACAGAGGGCCAGGGAACAGATAACTGTTGCTCTGGTGGCAGCATGGTGGTAGGCAAGTGGGATTTGTGGTGCCTTTGGCTCAGGGGGCTGCATTTGGACTGAAGCTTCATTTCTTCTCTTTATGTCGCCAGTCTTATCCCCAGTTTCAAAAGAGTTGTAATCAATAGGACTTGTGCATGTGTGTCTGCTGTGCTGTCCACAGGTTAATTTCTTAGAGCAGGTTTTGTGTTTATGTATGTTGGGGATGGATATGTGCCTTATCCAGCAAGACTTTTAATTTGACTGGGCTTAGATACTTTAAGAAAATATTACTCATAGTTGAAATGTTTTTAATTTCATCATGACGGGTTGAGAAAAACTGGTCTTTCTCAGCAAAGAGAGATACTGGAACTTTTATTGGAGCTTACTTTCAAGAGTTTATCAATAAATAGTTCTAAGCACATTAATAACAGTAACTTATATTTATGTCAATTTTCAGGATTTCTGTAGGATTACCTAGTAGTCAAGCAAATTAAATTTGTTCCCTTTTCCCTGCCATTTCTTTTTTTTATGCAACAGATACTTTATTCCTGCCTTTCTCCACTGAATAATTAATAACATTTTTATATTATAGTCCTTGCAAAATGTTTTAAAAATCCTTACTGTATTAAAATGGATTTGCACATAAATAAAACTTTCTTAAGTCCTCTTGTTGAAAACTATGGTTTAACATCAATCATGTCACTTATCCTCAGAGACAAGTAACTGGTACATTTTTTTTCCCTTCTCATGATTAACATAATATTTATGAATGGTGCAAAGCTGCATCATCACATGGATGGAGTGTGGTTTATTTAATTAGACACTAATTTTGTATAAGTTAAAGAGAATATTCTCAAATATTATCTTTGATTCCAAGTGAGTAGATCTGAATCTTTTTGGATCATGTTTGATAAACTCACTAAATTACACACTTTCTCCATCTCCAAAATGGCATATTGACAGATACCTATAATAATTGTACATTCAGTTTCAAAGGGTACCTGGTCCTCTGAAAGCTCCACATGAATTCAGATTATCTCTGATTAAGAATTTCTGTTCTTGACTATTTGAGCATCTGGCTTGTTAATTTTTTTCTGTAGGAATTACTTATCACAATTAGCTTGATATTTTCATTTCCCCCATCTCTAGAAGGCTGATCAGGAATTGTTCTAAATCACCACTTAACAATGTCTATTAAGTACTTTTTAAGTATTAGGAACTGTTCTAAGAGCTTTATACATAGTTATAAAAAGAAAGCTCGAAGAAATCATGGCAAACATCTTCCAAATGGTTATGTGCATTCAGGCACTAGGGAGGAGACCTAGGTATCAGGTCAATGGGAAGGACATTTAAGGAGAAGGAAGCAAATGTTTCCATGTCCTAAAAAATAAAAATACATTTCACAAAACAAAGGAAATACCCCCTCCCCTTGACCTTGACTTTTAAATAGGCAACATTCATTCCTCCTCCACCTCCAAGCCCTTTTTTTGAGTTCAGCAGGACTGGGTAAGAAGGGAATGGTAACATACCAGGTCTTTCTTGGAGTCCAGGATGACCTAGTTAAATTAGGGAACAATGCCACCACCACATCTTTCCCCACCAACCACCACCCACACATATGCAGAGTAAAATAAGTGGGAGAATACTGTAGACTCTTCCTGGTATCAAAGAAAGGCCAGAGTCACAGATACTTGGAACTGGAATCTAAGTCAGTCACACAAGTGCCGCTGTTGCAGGAAGACGAGGCCCAATGGAGAGAAAGGGCACCCAAACACTGTTTATAAGAGGAAGGGCTTTATTCACCGGCTGGGAGCTTAGGGCATAGAAGAATCCCAAATGGGCATGATCTCTCACTGGCTTGGTCTTTCTCTTTTTATCTATAGTCAAAAAGTTTTAACCCACAGGTACCTTTTTCATTGGCCAGTTTGAATTAAGCAGGAGATGCTATTCCAGCCCCCATAGAACGCCAGGATTTCATAAAAGTGGAAATTTCCAAGTTCCAGGAAGTTAAGTTTATAAATTCCCAAGAGCTGAGTCATCCTGGAGAGGATGCTGCAGGTGTATCCTTGTGGTGTCCTGAAGAAGACCTGTTCTCCTAGACCTCACTCTTCTCGGGTATCCTCTGTCACCGCCACATGCCAATCCTGGCCTCACAACAGCACACCGTCCCAATGCCACAGCCCAGTCCTGCCAGGCCCACAGACACATGGTTGCACCACTGCTCTTCCATACACACACACATACACGCGCACACACACACACACACACACACACACACACACACACACGGGGCTCAGGCACCAGGCTCTCAACACTCTCCTCTCCCTCTCCTGACTCCCAGGCTGCAATGCTTTTTGTATGGCAGACCAGGGCAGGTGCTCTGCCGACGTAGGGGTGTGAACCAACCTGGACCAACCAGTCCTGCTGCCAACAGAGGGTACAGTCCTACTGCCTGGGCCACTCCACAGCTCCCAGCCCCCCGCCATTTCTCTAATAGATGGTCATATATTCCTTCTTACTCCTTATGCAGCTCATCTGTCTCGGGTGCCTGAGTTTAATATCCTTTTGTGTCTTGAAAGCCTTAGGAGTTCACTTACCCTCAGAGACAAGTAACTGGTATAGTTTAAAGTGCTGCATATCTTGAAGGTCTTTGCATTTTTGCAGAAAAAGATGCCTAATATGTTAAAGAGGTTAATATCTACTAGTTGAGTTTTCCATTGGGAAAGAGAGGGTTTTTGTTTTTGCTTTTCTGCTTTTAATCGGTAGAGGCTTTCCCAGACTCTTAAAATCACACCACCAGTGTGGCTACAGCTTTGCTTGTGCTCAAGGTTAGCACCTCCAGGTAATTCCATCTGCAGGGAGTTCAGAGTGTGTTATCCATTTTTTCTGTTCTTTAAAGTAATCTGCTTGTAGTGAACAGACAGCAATTCCATCTGTTTCAAAGCTGATGAAACAAAGACAACATTTTAGAGAAATAAAATTTATTTGAAAGCACTGAGAATAGTGCTAATGTATTTTACAATTACAAATTTTTATTGATAAATTGCTTAAGACCTGACAGTGCAAGCAGACTCACTAAGTTTTTAATCAAGGTACTTATGCATAAAGGATAAGAAAAGTAGAAGGAGTTAATACTGAGATGTTTTAAGAATAAGCCAGGTTAAGAATTCTGATATTTCTTACTTGAGGTAGGAGCGTTGCTCAAGGTGAGAAGTTTGAGTCCAGCCTGGGCAACATAGCAAAAGACCCCATTACCTCAAAAAATAAAAGTAGCCAGGCATGCTAATGCACACCTGCAGTCCTAGTGGTTCAGGAGGCTGAGGGGGAGGATCGTTGGAACCCAGGAATTTGCAGCTACTACCCTGGGCTATGATTGTGTCACCGTACTCCAACCTGGGTGTCAGAATGAGACCTTGTTTTAAAACAAACAAACAAAAAAAAAAAAAAAAGGGAAAGAATGTTGATTTTCTTTATTTGCATGCTTAAGTTAAATTTTCTTTTTTAATTTTTATGCCTCCTTGTGCCTGAGAATGAAACGGTAATATGATAGGTTGTCAGATAACCAATGCCAAGGTGAAAATGTCCACATTATATAGATCAGCTTGCATCTGAATGAGCCTCTCACTGATCTCATCACTTTAGAGTGAAAAAGGGTGGCAGCTCTCCACTGATAACTTGGTAATTGAAAGAAGTGCTGCCAAGGAAAACAGCTACTGCATGGTTCTGCTGGGAACCCCTGTAACACACTTCCTCAAACTGACGGGTTTCCTGCAGGAGCCAAATTCCTAAATGGGAATCTGACCAAAACACTCAGTGACTCCTGTGGTTAAAACAGAAATCAGATAGAGGAAGTATTAAGGTCAAGATTTGTAAACTACAACTAAATTATGAAAGCGATTCTACTTCCTAGTATTGAGGCACTCAAGAGTTCTGAAAAAAGTGCAGTATTATGTGACTTCCTCAATTATGTATATTTGCTTAGGTATATTGGTTAGGAAGTGCCTCTGATTTTATATAATTTTTATATTAGGGGGATATTCTTATCTGTTATGATTTTTCCAAAGAGAAAAACATCAAAGTTACTGAAAAGCAAAATCATGGTGTTTTTAGTTATAGGGAAATCTCAGGAATTTACTGATTTCATGAAGTAAATAGCTCCACCATTCATAAAATGTTTTAATATGGGAAATTATGGGGTATATTTTAAATATTATAAATAAAATGTTACTAGCATATGCAAGAGGGAAGGCATATTACCCCACAAATGCCTGTTGTAGTCTTAGCTTAATGAGTGAATGGAAATGCTAGACCTGGGTGCTCTATCCAGGGACGAGGATCAGGATTACAAGGGAAGTGTGGGGAGAGTGGCACTGAAGGGCAGGCATAGGAAGGATGGCAGGTGAGCACATGAGAAGATACTCAACATCATTAGGCCTTAGGGAAATGAAAATTAAAACCACAATGAGACACTGCTATATATTAATACTACTAGAATGTCTTAAGTTAAAAAGATTGGCCATACAAAGTGTTGATTAGGATGTGGAGGAACTTGAACCCTCACACGCTGTTGGTGTCAAGTGTAAAATGGCACAAACTGCTTTGGAAAACAGTTTGGCACTTTGTTAAACATAACATCTACCCTATGACCCAACCAGTCTGTTACTAGGCCCAGTATTTACCCAAGAGAAACGGACACATTTGACTTCACAAAGACTTGTACACAAATAGCTGGAAACTGGAAATGATCAGGAGCAGGTGGATGGGTGAGCAAATTGCAGAACATCCACACAATGGAACACAACTCAGCAATGGAAAGGAATGATAGACCCTCAAAATAATCATGGAGAGTGCATGAAGCAGGACAAAGAAGAGTGCATATCATATCAGTCTACAGATGATCCCTGACTTAAGATTGTTTGACTTAATGATCTTTTGACTTTATAATTGTGAAAAACTGGTACATTCTCAGTGGAAATCTTGAATTTTGATCTTTTCCTTGGCTAGTGATATGTGGTAGGATACTCTCTGGCAATGCTGGGCAGCAGCTCCCAGCTAGCTACGCGATCACAAGAGTTAATAACCAGTACTGTATGGTGTACTGTGTTGTCAGATGATTTTGGCCAACTTTGGGCTAATGTACATGTTCTGAGCACATTTAAGGTAGGCTAGGCTAAGGTGTGCTGTTCAGTAGGCTAGTGGTGTTGAATGCATTTTGACTCAGGACATTCTCAACTTATAATGGGTGATTGGGACAAAATACCATGGTAAGTTGAAGAGCATCTGTATTTATATAAAATTCTGGCAAATACAAACTAATCTATAGTGATTTGAAAGCCCATCACTTGATTATGGTGATGATTTCATAGGGACATGCATATGTATACTTATCCAATTATTCACATTAAAATGTACAATTTATTTTATATCAATTATACCTTACTAAAGCTATGAAAATATCATATGTCCACCTACCTTGTTGCTCTGAATATGTGGCTTAGTCAAGTGTAGGGACTGCTACTGCTCATTCTTCTTCTTCTTCTTTGGGTGGGAAAGGAAGATATGCCATGTCATCAGTTATGCTTTGATTTCTTTTCTCTGGGTCCCCCCAAGACATTAGGTGATAAGCACACCGTGACTCACGTGCACACCTTCTTAACGTTAAGTTCTCTTTTTAAGAGTCTATAAATTCTAGGCCCTTATTGCTGAGTTCTTCATTCAAGTAGCGAAACTTGGTGGTTGCTTTAATCAGTTCTAATGATACTGGTGATTGATGTTCTCTCTTGCTCTTTACCTTGAGATACAAGGATTATTTTGATAAAGCTCACATTTTGATCTCAAGGCGAGGACACCTTGCAGGTCTCACCTTGCTTGCTCTTTTGATGAATGTAGAACTTGGTACCTACCTGGTGACCAAGTGGCAAAAGTGTTGAGAAAGAAGCCAAACTTTGGGATATTTTACATGATCTATTTGTTATACTGCCTTTCTGTTCCCTGAATGTGGTTATTTTTGCAGAAGCATTCTCACTCTCTAAAGTTTTAATTTATTTGTGAAGAAATGTATTTCTGAATAGTTGGATTTCTGAGGAGGCAGGTTCTCCACTCAGGCTGCAAAGTTGTACTGTAAGTAGATGGTACTGTTGATTTACTGTCTGACCTTGGCTGGTGCAGTGCACAGTTGGCCTTTGGTCTTTTCTTCTTTTACATATAGTTAATGGTGTCCTGAGCAAAGCACTCTAACTTGACATTTCAGTTCCCGAGGCAGGAGTTCTCCAAGGGCCGCTCCAACTCTTTCCTTGCTAGATGGTGCGTTCTTCACTCAGAAAGGGTCTCCTCTAGCTTATGTGTGCAATGTGGTGATGGCTTGATGCTAGCATACAGGAATCATTGTTTTCATGCTATTGCTTGCTTGAGACAGGCTCTTGCTGTGTTGCTCAAGCTAGTCTCAAACTCAACGAGCCTCCTGCCTCCTCCCCCTAGTAGCTGGGATTACAGGTGCAGGCCAGTGTACCACATCTGCTATTTAGAAAGATTAAAACTGGTGTCCTCTGCTCCAAATGTCAATCAGAACTAATTGTTAATTTGATACACTACCATGTACTTCTGGTACGACTTGCCGTGCAAGACCTGACAGGGAATGTGGTTGATGCAGCTTTAGATCACATTAGTTTGGGGGCAGGGATATTTTATTATTGTTTACAGCAAACTTGCTGTCTATTGTAACTGCCAAATCATTTTTCATTTTTTTTTTTTTTTTTTGCACTTTGCCTATTTCCTCTACTAGTGTGAAGAGGAGGACTTTACATGTATTATCATAGTAAATCTCTTTGGTTAAATTTGACTAATGATTACAGCCTGGCCAGGTAATTTTGGGTTCTTCTTCTCTTTTCCAACCTGGTTGCGGTTCCTCCTCTGTGGTTATAACAAACTTACCATCTAACCTCATCCACATTCCTTGGGGGAAACAAAACTTGTCAGAATAGGGTCTGGAGTAGCCGGAAGACCTTGTTCTCCCTTACACGTTGTTACCCTTTTTTGATTTCTGGGTGCAAAGTATATTGTGCCTGGGTGGCCAAAGAGAAAATGGAATCCTCTTAAGATAGCAGAGTGGCTGTCAACCCTAATGCTCTTAAATCACTTTGCTGCTTAGTGCATGCACAGAGGATATGCTGTTCCCTCTGAGGGCACTGGCATCTTACATCTGATCGTCTTCCATTTCAATTAGCACGTCTGCTCATTCTTACAAGGCGAGCTTCAGTCCTTTGGTGATAGGTCTAGAAAATTCTAAATCCCACAAGCAGAAAAATAAACATTTTCACATGGTGGCACTTCGAGTAGGATAACTAGAACCGAGGAAACTGGGGCAACACTTTGTTATGCAATTTTTCCTAAGAAGGCTAAAAATATGTTCTCAGCAGAGAATAAATGAATTATAGTGATTTGATGCTAAGCAGTTCTGTTTTACTTAGTGATATTTAACTTATAAAATGTCAGCACTATTTGAAGGTAGAGAAGTTCTGTTAGAACAGCTTAAATTAATATGTCCCCTTTTTGATTTTTTTTTTTTTTTTTTTTTTTAGAGACAAAGTCTTACTTTTGTCACCCTCGGTAGAGTGCCATGGTGTCATAGCTCAAGACAACCTCCAGCTCTTGGGCTTAGGTGATGCTCTTGCCTTAGCTTCTTGAGTAGCTGGAAACACAGGCACCTGCCACCCACCACAATGCCCGGCTATTTTTTGTTACAGTTTGGCTGGGGCAGGGTTTGAACCCGCCACCCTTGGTATATGGGGCTGGCGCCCTACTCACTGAGCCATAGGCGCTGCTCTTCCCCCTTTTTGAAAACACTTGGCTCAGCATATTAAAATAAAAATCACAAGTACTTAGCAATAGCTACCTTTAACGAGTGGTTCTAGCTGAGTGTGCTTTTAGCTATCCCTATCCTATGAATAAGTGAATTGCTGGATGAATGATCTCTCATAGCCAGGGTGTGGCTGCCATTAAGCGCACTACCTGCAGGACTGCCTGGGTTAATGAACTGCTTAGTGGCACGAACATATGCACAGCCATACTTTAGAAAATTTGACAAGCGTTCATTTATATAGCATGATACATTCGATCATTTCAAAAAATACGTAATGTTCTAAAACAGGATCTTAATTTTCATAATTACACAGGACAATTATAAGATAACTCATTTTTGATACGTTTCAAATAACTCATATTTCATATTTTAAGCTCTATGGCAGATATACGGGAGTCAGAGATGAGGAAGAGATGGTCTGGGCACTGTGGGATCCCGCAGACCAGGAGAGAGTCAGAGGCCTTAAGTAGCACAGTGTGGCCAATAAGATGCTAATGCTGCTGTCCGTGTCCTCCTCCATGTCCATATGCTTACCCAAACACACTCCCCAAGCACAACCATAACCGTAACTATGACTGTCGTGGGCCTGCAGAGGACAGATGCCTGACCTAATAGGTGAGGGGCGTGGGTAGTGTTAAAAGAGAATTTTCTGTCGAAGAGATGTCTAAGCTGAATCTTACTGAGTAGAAGCTAGCCAGGTTAAGGGATGTGTGTGGTGTGTGTGTGTGTGTGTGTGTGTGTGTGTGTGTGTGTGTGTGAAGGAAAGGGCTGGGCTGTTCCTGGAAGTGAGTTGGAAAAAAATCTTGGAGGTGAGAGGCACTGTGAGGGTGCTGGAGTAGACAGGGACCTGGGTGAGCGTGAGGCTGGGGCCAGGCACATGAGAAGCCAGCAGACGAGGAACCATCAAAAGTGTTGGAGCAAGGGGATGGCATAGTCCACTTGACATGCTGCTGGGTGGATCGCTGTGATGAGATGCAGGAGAAGAGATGGAACACAGCAAGACCCAGGGTGCAACTGTTGAACAGGCGGCCCAGATGAGAGATGATGAGGGCTTCCCTCACTTGGCACTGGTGGAGATTTCTTTCTAAAAGAACTTTTTAGCACAGTCACATAGATATACTTGTCTTATGTATCTGTTGTTAGGGTTGTTTCTAGGTACCACATAGTTTCCATTAATATTGAAAATCATATTTAAAAAAAAGTATGTTTTGTGATGAATTTTCATGGTGAATTATTATGTAGCAATAAAACTAGGGAACTACAGCCATATGCTATAGTATATCAACATTGCTAGATCTTAAGAGTGTACCATTGAGTGAATGAGGCAAATCCCAGGTTAATGACTTCATTTTTATAAAGCTTTAAAACAAGCAAAACTATGTGCTGTTTAGAGATGCATATGTATGTCATAAACCAATATGGAAAGGGGAATAAAAATAAATGAAGGACAGCAGTAAACTCTCATGTAGGGAGGGAGGCTGAGGGAAGGATGGAGGAGGGGCAGGACATGGGTGAATGGAGTGGTGGTGGACGGCTCTGGTCATCAGTGGTGCTGGTTTTATTATTATTATTATTACTATTATTATTACTGTTATTCATTATATATGTTAAATGTACTCTTCTGTATTATTTAACCAATATATACTAAAAAGATAATAAAGGAAAAATTGATAACACAGGTGAAAATAAGAGCAATTTCCCCCCAGTTTCTAGCTTGGATTACTGTGTCAGTGGTGGGTATATCAAATAGAGAAAACTGGAAAACAATGAGTTATGTTGCTTGAAGCACACACAAGCAGATGGATGTGCAAGTTGGTAGCTTGAGAAAAAAAAAATCTAGCCTAGATATGCAAATTTGTAAGTCATAAATATATGTTTATCTTTTCTACCAAAAAGTGGATAAAATCACCCAAAAATAATCAGAGAAAAAGCAGTGACAAAGAAGGGGCTCCTGGGGGCATCAGCACTGAAGGTCTGGAGAAAGAGAAACCCTGCAGAGAAGGGATGGATCAAAAGATAGGAGAACCACCGAGAGCAGGCATTGTTTAGGAAGCAAGGGGGTGACGTTTGTTTCACGAGAAGGGCTGATTGTCAGTATCAGAGGCAGCCAGGCCACACAGTAAGGAAAGGCTTGGTGTTTGTTGGCTTGTGCTGCCCTTGGGGAACTCTGATTGAAAACACGGGGTAGGATTGACTGGGGAGAGGGACGGTGAGCACTGCGAGGATGAAGAGGAATGTGTGCAGGGATGGGCGTGCAGTGGGTTAAACTGTGCCCTTCCCAAATTCCTGTCCTCCTGGAACCTCAGAATATGAGCTCATTTGGAAGTTGGATAATTGCAGATGTAATGCTATTAAGATGACTCAAGTTCAGGCTGGACACCAGTGACTGGTGTTCTCATAAGACAAGGAAAATTTGGAGGACACAGGGAGAAAGCTGTGTGACAAGACAGGCAAAGATTGGAGCGACACATCCATAAGCCAAGGAACGCCAAGGATTGCTGGCAGCAACCTGGGGCTAAGAGAGTGACATAAAACAGGTTTTTCCCTGGGCTGTCAGAGAGCGCATGGCCCTGCCAACACCTTCATTTCAGACTCTAGGCTGCGGAACCCTGAAGGAGTAAATCCTGCTTTCTAGCCTGCAGGAGCTAGTGGGCCCCAGGGCATGAGAGGTTTTATGGTGATGGTGACAAGAGTGGCCCTGATGTTAGCTAGAAACATCTACTTTTGATCCCTGTGTCTTTGATGAGGTATCTTATGTTGTACTCAAAACTAAAGGGCCATTGGAAAATAATAAGTTTGGTGAGGGTGAGAGAAATGGAAACATTCATATATTACTGAGAGGAATGTGAAATGGTGTAGCTGATCCAGAAAATAGTTTTGTGGTACATCAGCAAGTTAAAACATAATTGCTGTAAGATGCAGCGATTCTAGTTCTGGATATATACTCAAAAGAATGATAGCAGGGACTCAAACAGATATATGTATGCCAATGCTCACAGCTGCCTTATTTATAATAGTTAAATGGTTGAAACAACCCAAGTGTCTAGCAACAGATGAATCAACAAACAAAACGTGGCCCATACATACAATGGAGTATTATTCAGCCAGAAAAAGGGAAAGAGATTCTGATACAGGCTGCAACATGGGTGAACTTTAAAATATCATGATGAGTGAAATAAACCAGCCACCCAAGGAAGGTGTTTTAATCTATTTTCTATTGCTTGTAACAGAATACCTGAAACTGGGCAATTTCTAAAGAAAAAGAATTCATTTCGTATGGTTCCATAGGCTGAGAAGTCCCAGGTGAAGGGGTTGCATCTTGTGGGAGTCTCCCTGCTGTTGGGGACTCTCTGCAGAGTCCTGAGGCCACACAGGGCATCATCTGATGAGGGGCTGAGGATGCTGAAGTGCAAGCTTAGGATTTTCCTCCTCCTCTTATAAAGCCACCAGTCGCCTTCTCATGATAACCCAATAACCCGTTAATCCATTAACCCATCAACCTGTGAACAGACTAATCCATATGCGAGGGCAGAGCCTTCATGATACAATCACTTTTTTAAAGGCCCCACCTTTCATTAGGCTTATTGTTTCCAACACATGAAATTGGGGGAACATGTGCAAACCACAGCAGACCCCACGTCTATGAAGTACTGAGAATAGGCAAATTCAGAGACAGAAAATAAATAGACTAGAGGTTACCCTGGGGCTGGAGGGAAGGGGGAATGGAGAATTATTGATTAATGGGTGCAGAGTTTCTATTTGGAATGATGAAGATGGTTACTGTCTTAGCTTGGGCTGTTGTAAGAAAACACCAGAGGCTGGACAGCTCAAACAACAGGCATTTATTCCTCACATTTTTTATATTCAGGTGCTGGCTGATTCTGTTCCTGGTGAGGATCCCTGTTGCGCTATGTCCTTACACAGTGGAGAGGAAAGAGAGAGAGAGAAAGAGAGAGAGAGAGAGAGAAAGAGAGAGAGAGAGAGAGAGAATGAATGAGCAAAAGCTCTCAGGTGTCTTTTTGTAAGGGCGCTGATCCCACATCATGAGGACTGTACTCTCCTGACCTTATCTGAAGATAGTTACCTCCCAAAGGCCGCACCTCCTAATAAATACCATTACATTAGGGGCTGAAGCTTCAATATATGAAAAATTTTTGGAAGACACAAATATTAAGTTTATAACAGTTACACAACATTGTGAATGTGCTTAAGGCCACTGATTGTACATTTAAAAATGGTTAAAATCACACCTATCAGAAAGGTGACAATCCAAGACACCGACGGCACTGAATGCGGGTGGGGGTGTGGCCAGCAGGCACTGCTGGTGGGAATACAAAATGGTACAGACACTTTGGAGGGCAGTTCGGTGGTTGCTTAGGAAACTAAGGATGGACTCATCACATGAGCCAGCATTCTCACTCCTTGGTATTTGCTCAAATGAGTTGAAAGCTTATGTCCCTAAAGAAACCTGCATGTGGAGGTTTACAGCAACTTCATTCATAACTGCCCAAACTGGGAGGAAACCAAGATGTCCTTCAGCAGGTGAACAGATAAATAAACAGTGGAACATTATTCAGTGCTAAAAAGAAATGAGTTATCAAGCCATGAAAAGGCAGAGCAAACATCAATACCTAATACTAAGTGAAAGAAGCTGTTCTGAAAAGGCCACATATAATGTATGGTTCCAACCATATGTCATTCCTGAAAAGACAAAACTATGGAGACAGTAAAAAGATCACTTTGTGGTTGTGGGAGGTGAAGGGAAAGGATGAATAAGTGGATCACAGAGGACTGTGAAGCCAGTGACAGTGTCACAGTTCAACTGGGTCATGTTGCTGCTGCATAGCCAGGAGCCCATACACTGAGACAGACGGGGCTGTAGCTGAGAAAGAGTTAATATCGCCAAGCACCAAGTAAGACTGAAATTTCCTCAGCTCCATCTCCTCAAGAATTTGGGAAGAAGGGTCTTTTAAAGATAGTTTGGCAGGCAAAGGGCTAGGCAGTTGCGTCTATTGATTGGCTGGGTTTAAGGTGGAACATCCAAAGATTTGATGAGATTTACAAACAGGGTGCTGGGAAATAACTTGGTCAGAGATATTGTAGATTCCAGGGCAACACCAACTATATGTACGTTTTCCTTAATTATCCCTGGTTTGCACATATGTCCTATATGATGGGAGATAAGTGCAAGTCAAAAAGTTAGAAAAAAGGGGACCACAGGGAGTCTGTTTGGCCCAGTATGCAATCTATCTGATACTATGGATCTATTGGTGATAGGAGTGTCCGCAGAAATTAAGAAATTTTCAGCTGGACATGGTAGCTCATCCCTGTAATCCTAGTACTCTGGGAAGCTGAGGAGGATGGATCCCTTGAGCTCAGGAGTTTTAGACCAGCCTGAGCAAGAGCGAGACCCTGTCTCTAAAAAAAACAGCTGGGAGTTGGGGCAGGTGCCTGTAGTTCCATCTACGCGGGAGGCTGAGGCAAGAGGATCACTTGAGCCCAAGAGTTTGAGGTTGCTGTGAGCTATGATGACACCACAGCACTCTACAAAGGGTGACAAAGTAAAACTCTGTCTCAAAAAAAAAAAAAAAAAAAGAAAGAAAGAAAGAAAGAAAGAAAGAAAGAAAAAGATTTTTGAATTGTGCCAATGGCATGGCAGACTCCAAAGGTGGATTTGGAGTGTGTGTAAATAGTGGCAGCTTTTCTTCTTGTAATGAGCGCTATGACAAAACTGACTTAGAGCATCTTGGGGTATGTTTTAGAGTGTACCTAAGATATTTTGCCCTAAGAAACAGTTGTCTGTACCCACTGGAGTCCATACCTACAGGCTTTATGGCCTCATTCAGCTTCATAAGAGAGCACCCTATTTACAGAGCAAAAGATTGTTAACCCACTGAACAGGAGTGGATCTCTGGGTAAGGGTTATAGAGTCCAAGTCAGCTTAGAGACTGAGAGAATACTGAAGGAGACTCACAGATCTCTGAGGTTTACCCATCTACATTAATAATTAAAGTGAATCAGAGCACAACAGCATCAAAAAGAAAGTTGAGTTGACTGCACTGTATTCTTAAAGTCACGTGAACTAAATCCATGAGTTTTAGTTTCTAGCTTTTTGATAAAATTTTTGATTTAAGCACTTATTATTTTAAGCCACTTAATTAGAGCTATTTTTATATAATTTGGTAGAAAATATGACATACCAATGACATACACAGACATACAGACAGAAGCAGTTCTAATAGCTATTACAAAGAATTTTTATTTGTCAGCTCTTATATACCACTATTCTTTTATTCAGACTATTGATCCTTTAATTACCTATTTTATTATTTTAAGCAATTACTAGCTAGGCAACAAGTTCTGCCATTAGTAAGATTTTGTCATTTCTGTAAGTGTTTGTCACTTCCAGGGGCCCAATATTTACACATGTACAGGTAGAAATTAAGGATCCTAATTTTCGCCTTAAATCTTGGCTTTAGCTTTTAGCTATCCATGATCAACTTAGGCAATGATTTTTTTTTCTTACTCAAACACACAAGAAAAAGGAACAAATGGAAAGAACACAGAAATCTCTGCAAATTCCTGAAAGCTGGAGTTTATACCCCCTTGAAGTGTTGCTATTCACTGTGAGTTTCTGCCTGATCCAGACATTTGAGGCCTCTAACTGGACCTAAGGCGATTAATTATCACCTCCAATCTGATCCTAGAGCTAGCTTAGTTTCTGTCGCAATTTTTGAACACATGATCAAAAATTTGCTCAAATAAACTGAGAATTAAAAACACAAATTTGTAGTATTTTGAAACCTGAGAGTTGCAGGAGAGAGTAGGCTCTGGCAGGTCCCTGACTCGGGCTCCCTGTGTACTTGGGGGTCTCTGAAAGGTCTAGCTCAGAACCCGCTTTTGGCAAAAATTAAATTGAACAGAGTTTTATTGGGGGAAAGAGCAACTTTCTTTTTTCTTTTCCTTTTTCTTTTTATTCATTTTATTCTTTTCTTTCTTTCTTTGTTTCTTTCTTTCTTTATTTTTTTCTTTCTTTCTCTTTTTTTATTGTTGGGGATTCATTGAGGGTACAAGAAACCAGGTTACACTGATTGCATTTGTTAGGTAAAGTCCCTCTTACAATCATGTCTTGCCCCCCAAAAGGTGTGCACACAAAGAGCAACTTTCAAACTGGGCAGTTGAACTAGAAGAGATTCAGAGAGACTAATGCTGAGATGATTCATGGACAAAAAAGAGAATGTGACATAACAAAAAATGGAAGCTCAATATAGAAATAGCTGGCTGGGTTGCAGCTCAGCATTCGTCTTACTTAAATACAGTTTGAACATCTGGCTGCCATTGACTAGCCAAAACTCCGTGATCAGCAAAGAGGAAGGAGGGTAGAAAGGAGTGAAGAAGAATGGAGCACACTCTAGCCAGGATGAGCAGCCGATGTCTTAACTTTTGAACTATGAAACTAAAGAAACCAGGAGGTGCCTGTGGCTCACTCATATACCGAGGGTGGTGTTTTTGAACCCAGCCCTAGCCAAACTGCAAACAGAAAAATAGCCAGGCATTGTGGTGGGCACCTGTAGTCCCAGCTACTCCAGAGGCTGAAGCGAGAGAATCTCCTAAGCCCAGGAGCTGGAGGTTGCTGTGAGCTGTGATGCCACAGCACTCTACCAAGGGCAACAAAATGAGACTCTGTCTCTAAAAAAAAAAAAAAAAAAAAAAATCCAGAAAAACCACAAAAGCAACTCCAGGAAAGAAAAGTCTCAGTAGTCATACACAAGACTTAACCTGTAGTTTTGTCCAGTCCTATTTTCTAGGGTCCCATCTTTTCAGCTGATAAATCATACATAAATACCTCAATGTCCCATATATATTGCAGGGGTCTTCAAACTACAGCCCGCGGGCCACATGAGGCAGTGTGATTGTATTTGTTCCCATTTTGTTTTTTTACTTCAAAATAAGGTATGTGCAATGTGCATAGGAATTTCTTCATAGCTTTTTTTTTTTTAAACTATGTCCGGCCCTCCAACGGTCTGAGGGACAGTGAATTGGCCCCCTGTTTAAAAAGTTTGAGGACCCCTGCAAAAAGCTGTGCACAGAAAAGAAAGAACCTAGGAGTGGCATGAGTTACAAATACCAAACTAGAACAGGTGCATTCCCTGCCTGAGAATTGAACCGAGGCTGCTGAGATGCAAATACAGAGCTTTCACCATTAGTGTAGGAAGCAAACCAGCTGTCATTATTTCCACAAGGGTTGTGCTCAAAAGATGTTTTTTAATTTTTGGTTTTAAATCAGATATGTGCTCTTCAGTTTTGTCTTCACTTTGTATCTATCTGCGTAATACAGTGTTCACAGTGACACTCTTCCCACTGTCAGCTTCCAGTAACTTGCCCCATCCGGCTTCCAAAGACCATCATTACAAGGTAACATCTGTCCCTCAGGTCCATTTATCTCTCCCCTAGGAAGACGGATTTGGAGCCTCAATGGTCGGGCCCTTCTCTGAGGCTCATGCTTTGCATATGGCTTCTGTGTTTATGTGCGTTACATAAATTTTGTTTGCATTTTTGCTCCTATTAATCTGCCTTTTGTCAGTTCGTTTTCAGGAAACTTTCAGTGGGCACAGAGGAAGCTTTTCCTCTGCCCAGACTACTTATTCCCTTTGATAATCACTTTCCATAAAATGGTTTTGAAGATTTGAATGAGATGGTGCAAATGAAGGTGCTTTGAACTCATATACATGCTCTAAATACATGAAAAACGCTCTGTTGTTAGTTGAAAGGACTTTCTCTGCTATTGAGGCTTTTAATGAGCATGATTCTGTGATGACAGAAGCTCAGAGCTTACCTTTTTATATTCTGATACTGAAAAAATAGTCTTGTCAAAAGACAAAGTTACAACAAATTTGAAGCGCTTCATTGGCTTTTATTTGCCATTCTGGAATTGGGTACTACCTCATTTTACAAAATAGTGTGAGTGTTCCCAATGAGCTGAGCAGAGGAGGTTGGTTTTAAAGACAGAAAAGGGCTGAGCAAGCAGAAACAGGGAACAAAACCAGGATTGGTTGTTTTAAAGTTACTGTCCTTGTAAAGGTTAAAGCAGAGGGGACTTCCTTATCACGCTGGCTCAAACTGGCTTGTATGAGGATTTGGCTATCCCCTCTCTCTCTCTCCCTCCTGGTTTCTGGGAAGGTCAGATGAACAACTTAGTTTCAGCTTGGTGGCCCAGGACTTCAGCCTGAGTGACTCCATTCTGGTTTTGACTGTGGAGCACAGGAGCTAGGTCCAAACAATGGCCTCCTACAAATTTAATTTAACAATCTCAAGGGATTATTATAGTTGAAGTAGAAGTCTTTTTGTTCACTGAGCTATATTTAGGAAG
Organism: Loris lydekkerianus; assembly: GCA_963574355.1. Lineage (NCBI taxonomy): Eukaryota > Metazoa > Chordata > Mammalia > Primates > Lorisidae > Loris > Loris lydekkerianus. The sequence goes on from CAUYPK010004989.1 coordinate 31,144, forward strand.
AAATAGGACTAATTTTTTTTTTTTTATTGGAACAAATAAATGATTATTACATGCTACCTATAAAGGTAAATTTCAAGTACCAAATGGGCAAATTACGGTCCAAGTGTTTTGGTGGTTACCCTGGCACTTGTAGGGATGTTTCAGATTCTGCCATTGGGTCATTTAGCTTTGAAGGAGAAAAGCTTTATTTCTAGAAAAGCTGTAATGATTGCTATTATAATTATTTTAATGATTACATTTATGCAGCATTTAGCATGCTTACCATGCACTTCTCTAAACGCTTTGCATGCACAGGGGTTGAAAGGGGGGTGATCCCTTTCCTCCCCATCATGAAGGTCATGGATGACAAATAGGTTAATAAAGAAAAGCATAATAAATTTATTAATATGCATAAGCATGGGAACCATACAAAAATATGAGAAATTAGATAGGTGTGGTGGCATACACCTGTAATTTCAGATACTCAGAAGACTGAGGTGGGAGCTTTAGCCTAGGATTTTAAGACCAGCTTGGGCAACATAGTGAGATCCTACCTATTTCCTCCCCTGCATACACACAAAGACAAACACACACACACACATATAATGGGCCAGATGGTTGATGCTTAAATATCCTCTTCCACTGGGAAGAGGGAGGAGATGCATAATTGATTGTCAGGGGAAATGAATGAGCCCAAAGAATCATGGCCTGGTGCAGAGCCCAAAGAACCAGGTCCTCTGAGCTCTGAAGCAGGTAGCAGGAAGGTGAGGGACAAAACTTCACTGTGAACAAACTTCACTGTCTTGTTATGCACTCAAAACCTAGTTATCTCCTGGAGCTGCCCTTGGAAGAATAGAGGAAAAGTTTGTCTAGAGGTGTTGTGGACCCCAACTCTCTTCTCTCCTGGTGGTTGATCTTTCCTGGTTATTGGATGAGAGTTCTAGGGAAGGGGACTTAAGACAATTACATTTCTTTGGGGAAGATGTTTTTTGAGGCAAATAAGGAAATTTCTGAGAGAGTTTCTCACTGGGCTTCAGGTGGCAGGCGCTGGTCAGAGAGAGACCCTGAGGCTTCTTCTTTAGTTCAGCATGTCAGTTCAAGGCACCGTATTTTGGGATATCATTTTATGAGCCCCAACACATACATTGAGTCATCAAATCCTCATAGCCCTTTTAGGAGGCAGGTAGTGTTCAGATTATTCCCATTTTACATAGAGGAAACTGAGGCACAGAGAAGTTACAGTTTACCCAGGATGACAGTACTTACATCCCAAGATTGCTGAGGGTGTTAACATGAAATAATGTATTTGAATAAAAGCTTGGTATGTGGCATAACATAATGTTATGACATAACAGTCATTTCAAATTTATTCTAAGGGTGAAGAGTTAGTAATTTTAGAAGTCCTTAGAATATTGGGACTTGCACTTGGGTAAAACCTTAGGTTTTGGCAGCAACAGATATAAATAAGCACTTATTCTCATTTGGTGAAGAGTTCCTTTCTTCTGCATCCTAATCTTTTCATTGTATAGATGAGCTACTTTCAAGCACAAAACATTATTGTATCTTGAAATAGCTTATTAAATCCAATAACAAATCCAAAACACACTAAGAAAGAATAATAAAGGTAAGACCATATATATTAAAAAAATTTAAGAGTAACATTTTTGGGAAACCTGGACTTTTTTTTTAGCTATATGGAATATTATTATCATCATTATTATTTTCATTTTACATCGGAAGAAACTGAGGCACAGAGAAGTTTCAGGTTAGACAGGATAATAATACTTTCCAGGATGCTGGAATTATTAACAGGTTTTAATGTGTGTTAATTTACATCACGATTAACGTACCAGATGTGTCTTAAGGATCTGCACATAAATTAAGATTTTGGATTCAAGTTTTATTTTAAATGTGATAAATGAAAAGATTTTTGCTAAGATATATAAATATCCTCTAAATTTTCTTTGGGACAAATATGAATTTTTATGTGCAATGCAGTTCCATCTTATGTAAACACTTTTCTGAAATCAGCAGCATTTAAGGCAAAGATGAGATATAGTGAAACTTACTGTTGAGACCAGTAGGGTCAATACTATAAATATGGTGTTGTATACAGTTATTATTCCTTCTAACTTTTGACTAGTCATTGTTTATCAGTGGGCCTCAATTACTTCTTTCATTTCTTCTTCCAGGATGTTACATTATGGTGAATCAGGTATCTATTATCAGAATTTTGTTTTGTTTTCTGTGAAAACCTCTTTCCCTAACAGATTATAAAAATCAAAGTGCTTGTCAAATTCAGCCATTACCTTTATGTTGATCGTTTAAAAAATATAATTAAAAAAGCATTAATCACCAAAAAAATGGCAAGAACAAAAGCCTACAACTGTTACATTCTTCATATGCAATGGATTGTACCACATGCTGTATGGTTATTTTACTTAACATTTACCCACACAGAGAAATAGATCTTTTTTTCTTTTAATTAAATCATAGCTATGTACATTAATGCCATCATGGGGCACCATGTGCTGGTTTTATATACAATTTGAAATATTTTCATCAAACTGGTTAATATAACCTTCATGGCATTGCCTTAGTTATTCTGTTAAGCCATTTATATTCTACATTTAGTAAGTTTCACATGTACCCTTATAAGATGCACCGTAGGTATGGTCCCACCCATACTCCTCCCTCCCCTCCCTTCCCTCTTTCCCCATATTCTTAGGTTATAGTTGGGTTATAGCTTTCATATAAAAGCTATAAATTAGTTTCATAGTACATTAGATAACTTTTTCTTCCATTCTTGAGATACTTTGCTAAGAAGAATATGTTCCAGCTCCATCCATGTAAACATGAAAGATATAAAGTCTCCATCTTTTTAAAGGCTGTATAATATTCCATGGTGTACATATATCACAATTTATTAATCCATTAATGGGTTGATGGGCACTTGGGCTTCTTCCATGACTTAGCAATTATGAATTGGGCTGCGATAAACATTCTGGTACAGATGTCTTTGTTATATTGTGATTTTTGGTCTTCTGGGTATATACCTAGTAGAGGAATTGTAGGATTGAATGGCAGGTCTCTTAAGTGTTCTCCAAACATCTTTCCAAAAGGGACGTATTAGTTTGCATTCCCACCAGCAGTGGAGAAATGTTCCCTTTTCTCCACATCCATGCCAACATCTCTGGTCTTGGGATTTTGTGATATGGGCTAATCTTACTGGAGTTAGATGATATCTCAAAGTAGTTTTGATTTGCATTTCTCTGATGATTAAGGATGATGAGCTTTTTTTCGTGTGTTTGTACATTTTGCGTCTGTCTTCTTCAGAGAAGTTTCTCTTTAATTCCCTTGCCCAGCCTGCGATGGGATCCCTTGTTCTTTTCTTGCAAATACGTTTGTGTTCTCTGTGAATTCTGGTTATTAAACCTTTGTTGGAGACATAACCTGCAAATATCTTCTCCCATTCTGAGGGCTGTCTGCTTGCTTTACTTACTGTGTTCTTGGCTGTGCAGAAGCTTTTTAGTTTGATCAGGTTTCAGTAGTGTATTTTTGAAACTGCCCAAATTGCCCAGGGGGTCCTCCTCATAAAATACTTGCCAAGACCAATTTCTTCAAGGGTTTTCCCTGCACTCTCTTCTAGTATTTTTACAGTTTCATGTCTTAAGTTTAAATCTTTAATCCAGTGAGAGTCTATGTTAGTTAATGGTGAAAGGTGTGGTCCAGTTTCAGTCTTCTGCAGGTTGCCAGCCAGTTTACCCAGCACCATTTGTTAAATAGGGAATCTTTTCCCCACTGAATGTTTTTAAATTGGCTTGTCAAAGATCAAATAATGGTAAGTAGCTGGATTCATCTCTTGGTTCTCTATTCTGTTCCAGACATCTACTTCTCTGTCTTTGTGCCAGTACCATGCTGTTTTGATCACTATCAATTTATAGTATAGTCTGAGGTCTGGTAGTGTGATTCCTCCTGCTTTGTTTTTATTTATGACTAATGTCTTGGCTATTTGAGGTTTTTTCTGATTCCATATAAAATGAAGTATTATTTTTTCAAGATCTTTAAAGTATGACAGTGGGGCTTTAATAGGAATTGCATTAATATTGTATATTGCTTTGGGTAGTATGGACATTTTAACAATGTTAATTCTTCCCAGCCATGAACAGGTATGTTTTTCCATTTGTTAAAATTTTCAGCTATTTCTTTTCTTAAAGTTTTATAGTTCTTTTTATAGAGATCTTTCACATCGTTTGTTAGATAAATTCCCAAATATTTCATCTTCTTTGGCACTACTGTGAATGGGAT
>CAUYPK010004991.1:0-12825 GCA_963574355.1 Loris lydekkerianus
TCATATGGAATCAGAAAAAACCTCAAATAGCCAAAACATTACTCAGCAATAAAAACAAAGCAGGAGGAATCACGCTACCAGACCTGAGACTCTACTATAAATCAATAGTGATCAAAACAGCATGGTACTGGCACAAAAGCAAAGAAGTACATGTCAGGAACAGAATAGAGAACCAAGACATGGATCTAGCTACTTACCATTATTTGATCTTTGACAAGTCAATTAAAAACATTCAGTGGGGAAAAGATTTCCTAAACTGGCTGGCAACCTGTAGAAGATTGAAACTAGACCCACACCTTTCACCATTAACTAAGATAGACTCTCACTGGATAAAAGATTTAAACCTAAGACATGAAACTATAAAAATACCAGAAGAAAGTTAAGGGAAAACCCTTGAAGGAATCTGCCTGGGTGAATTATTTTATGAGGAGGACTCCCCAGGAAATTGAAGCTGTATCCAAAATATACTACTGGGACCTGATCAAACTAAAAAGCTTCTGCACAGCCAAGAACACAGTGAGTAAAGCAAGCAGACAGCCCTCAGAATGGGAGAAAATATTTGCAGGTTATACCTCCAATAAAGTCTAATAATCAGAATTCACAGAGAACTCAAACATATTAGCAAGAAAAGAACACGTGACCCCATTTTAGCGTGGGCAAGGAACTTAAAGAGAAACTTCTCTAAAGAAGACAGTTGCAAAATCTACAAACACATGAAAAAATGCTCATCATCCTTAATCTTCAGAGAAATGCAAATCAAAACTACTTTGAGATATCTCCTATCCCCAGTAAGAGTAGCCCACATAACAAAATCCTCAAACCAGAAATGTTGGCATGGATGCGGAGGAAAGGGCATACTTCTACACTGCTGGTGGGAATGCCCACTAATACGTTCTTTCTGGAAGGATGTTTGGAGAATACTTAGAGACCTAAAAATTGACCTGCCATTTGATCCTATAATTCCTTTACTAGGTTTATACCCAGAAGACCAAAAGTCACAATATAACAAAGACTTCTGCACCAGAATGTTTATTGCAGCCCAAGTCATAATTGCTAAGTTATGGAAGAAGCCTAAGTGCCCATCAACCCACAAATGGACTAGCAAACCATGGTACATGTATACCATGGAATACTATGCAGCCTTAAAGAAAGATGGAGACTGTACCTCTTTCATGTTTACATGGATGGAGCTGGAAAATATTCTTCTTTCAAAGTATCTCAGGAACGGAAGAAAATGTATTCAATGTACTCAGCCCTACTATGAAGCTAAATTATGGCTTTCACATGAAGGCTATAACCCAACTATAGCACAAGATTGTGGGGAAAGGACCAAGGAAGGGGAAGGGAGGGGGGAGGCTTTGGTGGAGGGAGGGTAATGGGTGGGGCCACATCTATGGTGCATCTTAGAATGGGTACAGGCGATTGCACTAATGTACACTGCTATGATTTAACAATAAAAAAAAAAAAAGAAAAAAAGGAAATACTGCTAGCAGATAGTCCTCAGTTATTGGTCATTTTTAGAAAATATGACTGTATTACAGGAGTCACTTTTTCCAATTTCAAATCCTTTTCCCTAGACAATTTGCACCAAATGAGTAATCCATGCTGGAGTTAAAGGGCATATACTCCCTCCTACTAACTCAGAAAAAGTGTGATAAACCAAGTCAGCTTAATTTGTGAACTTCTTGTGGTATTGGCTGAAGCTTCCCTTGAGATTGCATGATAACTGAACTTCTCTTTCTGCCCAATCCTACTTTTCTTTTCCTTCCAAAAATAATTATCCCAATAATCAGTTCTTGACTAAGTTTCTAGATGTTAATATCCAACCCAGAATCTGCATCTTGAGAAACCCAAATGAAGGGGGAATAATATCAATGTATCAAAGATTAATAGACAGAGAAAACATTTGATAAATTTCATCTGCATTAAAGAAATATATCTTAGGAAATTAGACATTAAAAAGAGGACCCATAAAGTGGTAAAATATATAATAAAAACAAAGTAAATTTAAGTAACCTCACAGAAGAGCACGAGAATTAATAAAATAGTTAAGCATATTTTCTTAGAGACAAAAATTAATATGCAGAGGCTCAATAACATCCCCATACAACATTAAAAACTAAAAGACAATATAATAAGAAAAAAATTTACAGGGGCAGGAGACAGCTTTTGACTACTTATTTACATGGAACTTTTATAAAGATTTTACATACTTCCAAATTAGGTATGAGTAAGTACCTAAGAAATAAATTTAAAAGATGAAAAGATGTCTGTGGAGAAATTTACAGAATAGTATTTAAGGATAGAAAAGAAAATCTAAAAAAAAAATGGAGGGATTTTCATCTTTAAAAAATTATAACATTTAAGAGCCATGATGAGCTAATAAGGGTTTGTAGAAGAAAAGCTTGATATTTGATATAAATCTAGGATAATTAAGACTGAGTAGTATTAGGGTAAAATGAAATAAAAATAGGTCAATTTAACTAAATTTGCTATGAATACATGGAACCTTGATACATGACATGAGATATTGTACATCAGTAGAGAAAGCACGCAATAAATGGTTCTTGAACAATTAACTAACCTTATTGAAAAATATATTTACATTCTAATGACATCATGCTCAGGATCAGTTCCTGATGGTTAAAAACCTTACATGTAAAATGCAATACTTTATACAAACCCACAGCCAACATCATACGGGATGGGAAAAATGTGGAAGCTTACCACCTAAAAACTGGAACATAACAACGGTACCCACTCTCACCATTTCCTCTCAGAATGGTGCTAGAAGTCCTAGCTAGAGCAACCAAGCAAGAGAAAAAAAATAAAGGGTATCCAAATTGGGAAAGAGGATGTCAAACTATCCCTTTTCCCTGATATGATCTTATATCTGGAAAACCGTAAAGACTCTACCAAGTGATTCCTGGAATTAATGAATAACTTCAGCAAAGTCTCAGGTTTCAAAATCAATGTACATAAATCATCAGAATTTCTACACAGAAATAACAGTTAAGCTGAAAGTCAAATCAAAGACATACTACCAATCCTATTAGCTAGAAAGAAAATAAGGTATCTGGGAATATACTTAACCAAGGAGGTGAAAAATCTCTATAAAGAGAACTGTGAAACACTGAGGAAAACAATCACAGATGACACAAGCAAATGGAAAAACATCACGCTCATGGATCAGTAGATTCAACATTGTTAAACTGTCCACACTACCCAAAGTGATTTACAAAATAAATTCAGTCCCCATCAAAATACCAATGTATTTTATGAATCTAGGAAAAATAATTCTATGCCTTGTTTGGAACCAGAAAAATGCCCAAATAGGCCAAACTTAAAAAGAACAAGTCTGGAGGCATCACATTACCAGACTTCAAAGTATACCACAAGGCTATAACAAACCCAAACAGCACAATATTTGTACAAAAAAAGAGATATAGACCAATGCAACTGAACTGAGAACCCAGATATAATCTTGAATCAAGAACAAAATCCATTTTATGTAATATTTAAAAGAAAGAAAATAGCTCATAAACATCACAAGTAACTAATTATGCAATTAAGCAGTGTTCATGATGTCAGTACCACACAGTGTAGAACTCAAGGCAGAAAGCATTAAGAAAACAGGATTTTTTTTTTTTTTATTATGTCTGGTTTACCTATTCTTTCCAAAAAATAGATGCATTAAAGCATTCATTTTTTTCCCATATCTTCATTGAGATATAATTTATATACATACAATTCACCCATGTGAAGTACATAATTTAATGCTTTTGGTATATTCACGGAATTGTGGACCACTTGTCACAATCTAATTTCAGACCATTGTGCTCTCTCCATGTCCCGTACACTCATTCTCATCACTACTCTTACTAGTGTTGCTAGGCACACTCTAGTTTCTGATTTTCCAGGTCTGTCTATTATGGACATTTCATGCAATCACATAATATCTTTTGTGTCCACCTTTTCCCCTTAACATAATGTTTTTGAGGTTCATTCACCTGTAGTATATTTCATTACTCCATTTCCTATTATTGCTAAATAATATTCTATGTGAACATAGCACATTTTATTCTTCCATTCATAAATTGATAGTCATTTGGATTCTTTCCTCTTCATTTTACCATTTTAAATAAGGCTCCAATGAACATTCATGCCCTAATTTTTATAGGCTTACGTGATTTATTTCTCTTGGCTGTATTCCTAGGAATGGAATTGCTGGGTCATATAGTAACATTTGTTAACTGTATATGTTTAATACTTTAAGGAACTTCCAAACTATTTTACAGAGCCGCTGCAACATTACACATTTCCATCAGAAATACATGAGGATTCCTTTTGTTTTCCACATCCTTGTCAACATTAGTCATTGTGTCTTTAAATATAGCTATAAAATAGGTATGAAGTTATACCTCAGTTTGGTTTTGATTTGCATTTTCCTAGTCTTATCATGTGGTATTGACCATTTGTATATCTACTTTGGAGAAATTCACATTCAAATCTTATGCATAGTTTTGAATGGCATTATTTGTTTTTTATTATTGAGTCGTAAGAGTTATTTATATATCCTAGATACAAGTTCTTTATTTATATATCCTAGATATATGATTTTAAAATATTTTATCCCATTCTGAGTTGTCTTTCCACTTTCTTGGTGATGTAAATCTTTATTTTGATAAAGCTCAGTTATTTGTGTGTGTTTGAGCTTTTGGTGTCATACCTAGAATTATTTGCCTACTACAATGTCACGAAGATTTATTTCTGATATTTTCTTTTAAGAATTTTTAATTTTAGTGTTAGGATATAGGCACCTAATCCATTTTAAGTGAACTTTTATATTTATTCAGAGTTAGGGAATAGGGATGTAAGTTCATTCTGTCACAAATGAATAAATATACACTTGCCTGAGCAACATTTATTAAAACAAACTTTTTTTCCATTGAATTGACTTGACCTTCTTGTCAAAAATCAGTTGATCCTAAATGTAAGAATTTATTTCTGGTTGATTTCTATTCAATGATCCAAATGTCCAGTCTTATATCTGAACCACACTATCTTGATTATTGTTGCTTTTTAATAAGTTTTAAAATCAGGAAGTTTGAATCTTCTAACTTTGCTCTTTCTTTATCTAGTATAAATATTCTATGTATTCCATATATTATATATAACATATAATACTATACTAAACATTACGTGATTGTGTTATGTATCACATATTATATATATTATTACAATAATTTATTTTATGTTGAATTTTCATTTTATGGATTTCATCACTTTCTCCTATATTGTCTGTTTATTGTTGTTGCTATTATTGTGTATATGTGTTTTCTATTAATCTTTAAAATAATATGTAAAATATCCATTTTTTATTTTTATTGACTCCAATTTCCTGTGCTTTAAATTTTTAGTTTGAATTTTATGACTCCCAAACAACATATTGACTAATATTACACTTGTCAATGTACCTTGCATTTAGAATAAACATTTTTTCTATAAGTTTTTACATTTAGCCTCAAATTTGTGATTAAAGATACATAAATTTGTCCCAAGGTTATAGATCCCTAGCCCCAAGGAAGTAAAAACTCAAAGTGAGACCATATTGATTACTTTTGCTGCTCTGTGTCATTATCTCTGTCTCTCTCTCTCTTCCTAACTTCATCATCTATCTATCTATCTGTATTTATATCTTTGATATTTCCATGCAGGCAACTGCTATGATAAATTTAATGTTTCTCTTTTATATATACATTTAGAAAATAAGCTTTAGTATTTATCATACATAATTTCACTTGTTAAATGTATATTGATATTCCAATCTTTATTATAAGTGCTAAGTATATAGCAATAATACTTAGCTGAGTATATAGAAAAATTCCTTTTTCCACATTGGAACTTACATTTTAGTAGAAAAGGTGATAAACATGATTTCGGGTAAACTTAATGCTATGTTGAGAAAGCTATTATAGGGATAAAAGGTGATTAGATGTGTATACATATGCATGAGGGAAACTATTTCTTATAAGTTGGTCAGGGAAGGTAGCTATGAATTGATTATATTTGAGCAAAGACTGACATGGCACAAATAATCAAGGAAATGAAAGCAATTTAAAGGAGGAGAATCTCAAGGAGAGATTTCTTTTAGCTTTATAGGACAGTTACTAGTATTTTTGGCTATTGATTTTCTGCTTATTTATCTCTGTTGAACTGATTCTGGACAATTATATGGTGACTGTGGCTTCTCTCTTTTGCCACAAGTCCTTGCTATTTCTAATAATTTAAGATTTAGTCATAGAAAATGAAAAGAGGCTTGGTGCCTGTGGCTCAAGTGGCTAAGGCACCAGCCACATACCCCTGAGCTGGTGGATTAGAATCCAGCCTGGGCCCACCAAACAACAATGACAGCTGCAACCAAAAAATAGCTGGGCATTGTTGCAGGCACCTATAGTCCAAGCTACTTGGGAGACAGAAGAAGGAGAATCTCTTGAGCCCAGGAGTTGGAGGTTGCTGTGAGCTGTGATGTCAAAGCACTCTACCCAGGATGACAGCTTGAGGCTCTGTCTCAAAACAAACCAAAAAAAAAAAAAAAAAAAAGAAAAAAAAATAGAAAGAAAGAAAGAAAGAAAGAATATGAAAAGAACAGCATGCATGATTGAGTTTTCTCTCCTGGCTCCATTTCCCCTATGGACCCACTGAAATCTTCACTAAGTTAAGTCATTGGTCTGTTTATGGTGTTTGCCAAATTGTTTGGAGAGATGAGATGTTCTTGTGTAAGTTACATTTATGTCACAATGCATGAGAATAATGTCTCTTGTCATATATTTTGGCTGGTATATGTAGTAATTGATATTTTCCTTGATTAGGACCATTCTCTATTGCATTTGGTGTGTTTGTACATTTTATTCACAAATAATGTCTATTTAATAATTAAAGGTTATAATCTGCTAAGAGAAAAATTTGGTAAATTTGGTAAAATTTGGACTTTACCTAAAGTCCAAATATACTCTATATGTATTTTCTTACATGTATATAAATTAAATCTCAGTACTAATTTTCTTTAACATGATTTCTGTTAAACATAATTGACATTTTCTTGTTTTTATTTCTAAGGCATAATTTATTTATTTTTTCTTAATTTTTATTAAATCATAACTGTATATACTTATGATGTACAAAATGATGATATGCAATGTGGAATGCTTAAATCAAAATAATTAACATAACCATCATCTCACTCATTTCTGTGGTAAGACACTTATAATATACTCTTACTTGTGATGATGGTGGATGGGAAAGACGTGTAGCCCACCTCTCCCAAGTCATCAGGTAAGAGGAAGTGGGGTCTGGACCTTTTCCCCATGTGGATTATTGCTGTAGACAGACAGCTGGAGACGTGCAGCGAATTGGCAGAATGCTTTAGTTGAGGTGTAATTTAAAACCACAGACACTGTTATAGAAATTCTCCCTGTTTGGCCATGCTGGCCAGCAGGCCCCTCCCTCACAGAGGATAGCAACGTGCAATTCCTGGCAAAACTCATTTGATGAAAATTTATTACTGAGCCAAGTTTAGTGACCCAAAAGGGGCCTTGCTCAGAGCCACAAGGGACTAAGCAACCAGATGGAAAATTGAAGGGAAGGGATTCCACCCAGGAAACAGATATTTTGAATTGTCCGAAATGGTGGGCACCTTCCCCCAGAACAGCAGGAGTGATTAAATAGACTGGACCATTCTGGGTGGGGAATACTGGTATGGGCTGGCAGTTCAGGCTTTGCAGTGAGCTGGCAGGTGGCTGGACTCAAATCTCCAGACTCAAAAGTGAGACCCTGAGCCTCATAAACTGAGCAGAAGGTTTCCATGTGCTGCAGTGGTGCTGGCAGCAGCAGCCAGCCCTTCACCCACAGCCAAGAATGCAGGAGCAGAGTGGAAAGATTTGTGAAGGGTGGACTCCTGCACTGAGTTGGGAGGTCGGATATGAGAGCTGTCTGGAACAGAGAAGCGGGGGTTGCACAACAATTAGGTAAAAACTTCAGAAACTCCAAAATGACCATCAGCCAGGTAGGGTGGTTACTGTGGTAACAGTATAAACTGTGAATCAGGTATAAGCCTGGGAACCACTCACGGTGACAACTGTTGTCGAGAAAGTACATTGCATTATAAATATATTCCTACAAAAGTTGATCCCTATGTCATACATATAGATATATATTTCTACATATATACAAGAATAATATTTTTGTGGTTGGTGCCTTTTTTTTTTTCTTTTTCTCTCATCATTATCTTGGAGGAACTATCGTTAATTTTTATTATTTTTATATATACTTTTTTATTTTTATTTTTTCTACTTTTAATTTTTTCTTTCTTCTTTTTTAACATTTTTATAAACACCACTTTTTTTTTTTCTCTTTCCCTTCTGTCATCCTCTTCTTCCCTTCTTATGGTTTCTGAGAGTGCTAACATCAGATTTCTAGAGGGTTTTTTGTTTGTTCATTTTCTCTGTATGTTTTTTACCTTTTTTCTTTTTCTGAATTCTATGATTATCATAATTTCTAAGGTAGTTGGGTCTTTTTGTTGTTGTTGTCTGTGAGCTTTTGTGTCTGGTAACCTTTTTATCTGTTTATTTGCTCATTTGTTCTCAATAAGTTAGGTGTTTTGACCTCCAATTCTGAGCTCCTAGCACTCCCCTCCACTCTTACTCCGAGGTCTGGAGGCCTGTTCCCTAGGAGTCCAGATTCTTGGGTGGTTTCTCGAGGGGTGTGAGAGCCTGGCCTGCAGCTGGTCCATGCAGATTTTGTGGCATGGGACTGAGGACATGACAGTTGGCTGAGAGGGAACCACATTGGAGTGGCAGTGCCCTGAGGTGCAAAGCAGCAACCGTTCTTGGCAAAAATAGGGCCCACTCCCAGATATTCCAAAGCCACAACCCCTGTCTTCCTGGGCAACCAGAGGAGGCTGGGCTTCTTCTCAGATGGCAACCATCATGGAACAGATCTGGGATAGAAACAAGGCCCCATGAGTAAAGGGTTTGCCTGTGGTGGTACCAACCAGGGTGGAGTGCGGGGACTAGAAAACACACGTGCAGACACAGGAAATTCCCAGAATGGGGCTGACCCAGAGGACCGCCTTACTGAGCCTAAGATACACCCAGCCCTAAGGGGATCATCACCCCTAGACAAAGGAAGGCAGGAGGCTAGAGCTGACCATGCTATGAATACAAACCTGCAGGAGTAAAAACAGGACCTGAAGTACAGGTTCTGGGAACTCAAAACAGTTTCTTTTCTACAGAGCAATTTAGCAGGGACAGAAACAAACTCCCACAAAGTTGTTTTGTTCTGTCAGTAACATCGATCAGGGGTGGGGCTGGAACTGAGTGAACACCCCCCAGCCTCCATCAAGCATCCAAAGTCATTAGGCCTTACAACCTCCTGCTGGATCAAGGCAGAGAGCAGTGGCCTGGTTGAGCCGATACAGATTTCTGTGATTCAGGCAGATACAAACCCCTGGAGTATCTGCTCACTTGAGGCAACTGAGTCACAGCCCTGCAGGGGCTATTAGTGACTGAGTATGAAAGAGCTGCAAGATGGGGAAGGAGGCATCAACCTTCCCAGACTACTCTATTTGCTGGGCAGGTCCTCCTGACTTCATGGAGCACTGAAGCAAGTCATATTTCAGTTGTCATCAGACCCCTGCAATCCAGTTCCCAGAGACCTTTGAAACTCTCACACCTGAGACAGGTGCTGACTGAGACAATTGATTTGGACCTTTTGAAGGGAGCCAATTGCTTGAGGACTATTCAAGTGGTGCCCTGGGTGTGTGGTTGTAGGAAGGTTTGATTTTCCTTTTCCAATTGTTGCCTGTGGGTGACGGGGTGACTTAATTGCTGGTATTTCTCCACAGCTAAAACTTCAACCCAGAGTAACTGTTTCAGTAGGGTGGAACAGAGACCAGCTGAAAATAAGACAGAACCACTTAGCCCCACCACACAAAATAGGTCCCCAGTCTCTTAAGTCGTATCATTGTACAGGTTCTCAACAAAGCTCCAGGGGAAAAGTCAAATGGCATAAAATAATCATGGGGCAAAATCAGCAGAAAAACTGCTAGAATGAATAACCAGAATAGATCAACCCCCCCCCCCCCAAGGAAAGATATGGCAAATGTAACTGAAGATCTCATTAATTAACAGCTGGCTGAGATGTCAGAAATTGAATTCAGAATTGGAATTGTAAACAAGATTGATAGAATGGAGGAAAATTTGGAAGTAGACATTCAAAGAGATTCAAAAGTCAGAATTAGAAATTCGAGGAGAAATTCAAAAGTTGTCTCAAGAATTTAACGAATTTAAAGACAAAACCACCAAAGATTTTGATGCACTGAAGCAAGAATTTGCAGCCCTCAATGATCTGAAAAATATAGTAGAATCCCTCAGTAACAGAGTGGAGAAAGCAGAAGAAAGGATTTCTGACATTGAAGACAAAGCTTTTGAACACTCCCAAACTCTTAAAGGGAAGAGAAATGGAGAGCAAAAACAGATCATTCTCTCAGAGAGCTTTGGGATAATTCGAAGAAGGCTAACATCTGCCTCATTGGAATCCCTGAAAGTGATGAAGTGGCCTCGCAAGGCACAGAGACCGTTCTCCATAAACTTATGAAAGAGAATTTTCAAGACATGCCAAGAGATTCTGGAATTCAGATAGCAGACAGTTTCAGAATGCCAGCACGACTCAATCCAAATAAGACATCCCCCAGGCATATTATAATTAACTTCACTAGTGTAAATATGAAACAAAAAATTCTGAAAGTAGCCAGACGTAAGAAATCCATTACCTACAAAGGGAAGAATATTACTGCAGATCTCTCTGCTGAAAATTTTCAAGCCAGAAGAGAATAGTCATTGACTTTTAATGTCCTAAAACAAAATAACTTTCGGCCCCGGATCCTGTATCCAGTTAAACTGACTTTCATTTATGATGGAGAAATTAAATACTTTAATGACATTCATATGTTGAAGAAATTTACCATAACCAAACTAGCTCTTCAGATATTCTCAGACCTATCCTCCATAACAATATGAACAATCCTCTCCCACAAAAATAAACTCACTTAGAAACTTTTGATTAAACTCCAACTTTCACACTGGCGAAAGGATTAAAAATGTCCACTAGATTTCGAAAAACTCAATACCCAAAATTTCACCAGACTTATCAATATTCTCAATTAATGTGAATGGCTTAAACTGTCCTCTAAAGAGGCACAGGTTAGCTGAAAGGATACAAAAACTTAGGCCAGATATTTGCTGCATACCAGAGTCACATCTCACCTTTAAAGATAATATAGATTCAGGGTGAAAGGATGGTCGTCCATATTTCAGGCAAATGGTAGCGAGAAAAAAAACAGGCATTGCAATTCTATTTGCAGACACAATAGGCTTTAAACCAACAAAAGTAAGGAAGGACAAAAATGGTCACTTCATATTTGTTAAGGGTAATAATACGATGAGATTTCAATTATGAATATTTATGCACCCAACAAGAATGTGCCTCAATTCATAAGAGAAACTCTAACAGACATGAGCAACTTGATTTCCTCCAGCTCCATAATAGTCAAAGATTTCAACACTCCTTTGGCAGTGTTGGATCGATCCTCCAATAAGGAGCTGAGCAAAGAAATTTTAGATTTAAACCTAACCATCCAATATTTGGATTTAGCGGACATCTACAGATTATTCTTCCCAACAAAATTGAATACACATACTTCTCATCAGGCCAAGGAACTTACTCCAAAATTGATCACATCTCAGGTCACAAGTCTAGCCTCAGTAATTTAAAGAAATAGAAATTATTCCTTGCATCTTCTCGGACCACCATGGAATAAAAGTTGAGCTGAGCAACAACAAGTATCTGCACATGCATACAAAAACATGGAAGTTAAATAACCTTATGCTGAATGATAGCTGGGTCAGAGATGAGATTAAGAATGAAATTGCCAAATTTTTGGAACAAAATTACAATGAAGACACAAATTATCAGAAACTCTGGGATACCACAAAGACAGTCCTAAGAGGGAAATTTATAGCACTGAAACCCTTCCTCAGGAGAACGGAAAGAAAGGAAGTTAACAATTTAATGGGACATCTCAAGCAACTGGAAAAGGAAGAACATTCCAACTTCAAACCCAGTAGAAGAAAAGAAATAACAAAAATTAGAGCACAATTAAATGAAATTGAAAACAAAATAATTATACAACAGATCAATAAATCAAAAAGTTGGTTTTTTTTAAAAGGTCAGTAAAATAAATAAACCTTTGGCCAATCTAATCAGAAAAAAAGAGTAAAATCTCTAATCTCATCAATCAGAAACAACAAAAATGAAATAACAACAGACTCCTCAGAAATGCAAAAAATCCTTAATGAATATTACAAGAAACTTTATTCTCAGAAATACAAAAATCTGAAGGAAATTGACCAATTCTTGAAAGCATGTCACCTTCCAAGACTTAGCCAGAATCAAGTGGAAATGTTGAACAGGCCCATATCAAGTTCAGAAAGAGCATCAACCATACAAAACCTCCATAAAAAGAAAAGCCCAGGACAAGATCGCTTCACTTCAGAATTCTACCAAACCTTCAAAGAGAAGCTAGTACCTATATTACTTAACCTGTTCCAAATGTAGAAAAAGAAGGGAGACTACCCAACGTGTTCTATGAAGCAAAAAACACCCTGATCCCCAAACCAGGAAAAGACCCAACAAGAAAAGAAAATTATAGACCAATATCACTAATGAATATAGATGCAAAAATATTCAACAAGATCCTAACAAACA
>CAUYPK010004993.1:0-34424 GCA_963574355.1 Loris lydekkerianus
GCTGTGAGGCAGTTCTGTCCCCGCCTTTAAGCTGCTCAGTCACTAGGTTACTTTGTCCCGCCCGATCCTTGCTCTGGGACCCTGAGGGCAAAGCTTGCTGGAGCAGTTTTTCCACACAATGGCTTTCACTTAGCCCAGCTCAATGGCTCCTTTTTGGGCCCCAGACAATGCCCAAAGTTCTCCACACTTTTTCTCAAGCACTCCCCAATGCAGCTCAACTGAACGCCAAGTCCAAGAACACCAAAAAAGTTCACAGGTAAGGCCTTTCCGGTTTGCAGTCTCACTGCTGCTTGTACTCACGGTTGCCGGCGTGATTAGGTTGATCGAACACACACAGCCACTTGCCAGTTTTCCACTTTTTTTGTCATCCTCCTGGGGTCCAGAAATCCCTTGCTGGCTCCCTGTATCCTCAAAGGGATGATCATAGGCAGATCCCACCGGCCAGAGATGTCTGGAGTCTTGTCTCCCCAAATTCGCCAAGCCCAGTGACAGGGAAGCTGTTACTCAGCCGCCATCTTTAATCCACTGTCTGTTTTATTTTTGATATTGAAAAATTGCATCATCTCTTTCTTTGTTATTCTTGCTAGAAGTTTGTCAATTTGATTGATATTGTCAAAGAACCAGCTTTTGCTTCAAGTTTTTGCAGTTTTTCTTTGTTAAATTTTATTGATTTTTTTTGTTTCCTTATGTTTACTTTAGATTAATTTTACTCTTTTTCTAGTTTCTTGAGAAAGGAACTTAGATTATTGATTCAAAATCATTACTGTCTTTTAATATGAGCATTTGTTTATCTTTATTTTTATTTTTTGAGACAGGGTCTCATCTTGTCACCTTTGGTAGAGTGCCATGGCGTCATAGCTAACAGCAACCTCTAATTCTTGGACTCAAGTGATTCTCTTGCCTCAGCCTCCCAAGTAACTGGGCCTACAGGCGCCCACCATAATGCCTGGTTATTTTTAGAGATGGGGTCTAGTTCTTGCTCAGGCTGGTCTTGAACTTGTGAGCTCAGGCCACGTGTGTGCCACTATGCCCAGCCCAATATGAGCATTTAGTGCTATTTCCTTTCAGCACTGTTTTAGCTGCATTTCATAAATTTTGATACATTGAAATTCATTTTTATTTATTTCAGTGTGTATTTTTATTTCTCTTGAGATTTTCTCTTTGACTCATAGATTGTTCTTTAGTTTCCTTATATTTGGAGATTTCTCTGCTGTCTTTCTGTTATTTATTGTAGTTTGTATGTTCATTTTGATCTGAGAACACATTCTGTGATTTTAATTCTTTTAAATTTGCTGAGGTTTGAGTTATGGCACTGGATACCTTGGTAATTATTCCACCAGCAGGTGTAAAGAACGTGTATTCTGCTGTTATTGGGTGGAATGTTCTATGCATGTCAGTTAGATCCTATTGATTAATGGTGTTGAGTTCTTCTCTTCTGATTTTCTGCCTTGTTCTATCACTTGTTGAGAAGGGATGTTCAAGTTGTCAACTAAAATTATGGATGTGTCTGTTTCCCTTTTCATTTCTGTCTGGTTTTACTTATTTGGCAGTTGTTCAAAATATACCTATTCAAAACTGCTATCTCTTCCTGGTGGATTGACTCTTCTATTATCATCTAAGTTTTTATTCTGTTCCTGGCAATTTTCTTTGTTCTAAACTCAAGCTTACTTTGTTTGATACTTAATATGGCTACTTCGGCTTTCTTTTGATTAATATTTGCATGGGGGGGGGGCTGGATTTGGTGGCTCATATTTATAAATCCCAGCATTTGGGGAGGCTTTGCCTGAGGCCCGGAGTTTGAGATCAGGTTGGACAACATAGTGAGACCCCACTCTACAAAAAGTGAAAAAATTCAGACATGGTGATGTGTTATAGTTCTGTAGTCTCAGCTACTCAGGACGCTGAGGAGGGAGGATCTCATGAGCCCAGGAGTTTGAGGGTCACCCAGGCTGGAGTGCAGTGGCAAGGTCCTATAGCATTAAACTTTTGAGCTCAAAGGACCCTTCTGCCTCAGATTTTCAGCTTTCTGAGTAGCTGGGACAACAGGTGCAACCCAACAACTCGGCACCAATTTGTCTTTTAATTTGAGTTGTTGTTTAGATCATTTACATTTAATGTAATTATGGTTATGTTAGGGGTTAAATAAACTTCTGTTTCTTGATTGTTTGAAGAATACATTTGTAATACTTATATGTGTATAGTTTTAAAGTTGTGCTTCTGTCATTGCTTAGTAGTTTCATTCCATTCTGATTGGAAAAGATACTTTGTGTGATTTCTGTCTTTTCTTTTTTTTTTTGTTGTTGTAAGACAGAGTCTTACTTTACTGCCCTCGGTAGAGTGCCATGATGTCACAGGACACACAGCAACCTCCAGCTCTTGGGCTTCCGCAATTCTCCTGCCTCAGCCTCCCGAGCAGCTGGGACTACAGGCACCTGCCACAATGCCCGGCTATTTTGTTGTTGCAGTTTGGCCGGGGCTGGGATTTCAGTCTTTTCAAAGTTATTAAGACTTGCTTTGCACTGGGTGCAGTTGCTCACGCCTGTAATCCTAGCACTCTGGGAGGCTGAGACAGGTGGATTGCTTGAGCTAACAGGTTCAAGACCAGCCTGAGCCAGAGCAAGACCTTGTCTCTAAAAATAGCTAGCCATTGTGGTGGGTGCCTGTAGTCCCAGCTACTTGGTAGGCTGAGGCAAGAGAATCACTTGAGCCCAAGAGTCTGAGATTGCTGTGAGCCATGATGCTACAAGCACTCAGTTAGTTTATAGGGTTCTTCTGGTTATATTAATTATTGAAAGTGGGTTATTGAAGTCTTCAGCTACTCATAGAATATATATTTCTCACTCCCAATTCTGTCAATGTTTGCCTCATATCCTGGGGTTCTTCTTTATTTATGTATCAAACTTAACATGTTTGATTTGTATAAGCTTGTAGTATTATATCTTCTTGGTGAATTAATCCTTTTGCCAATATATAATGTCCTTTTAAATCTCTTTTAACCATTTCTTTTTTAAAGTCCATTTTGTCTGATATTAGTTTACATGCTTCAGTTCTTCATTTACTATTTGTGTGGAATATTTTTCCCTGTCCTTTTACTTTTAAACTATTAGTGTCTTTAGACCTGAAACAAGTCTTTTGTAGACAGCATATATGGTTGTTTTCTGCTGTTTTTCTTTTCTTTTTTTTAAGTCCATTTTGTTCATCTCTTTTTGCTTGGAGAGTTCAATTCATTTATATTTAAAGTAGTTTTTAGCTCCAGATTTTGTTTGTTTCCTTTTTATACTTTCTCCCCTTTGTTGATATTCTAATTTTGCTCATATATAATTTTCCTGGTTTCCTTTAGTTCGTTTTCTGTGTTTTCTGTTAGCTCTTAAACATATTTAAGACGGTTTTTAATATATTTGTCAAGTTAAGTCCAGTGTCTTGGGAATGGTTTCTGTTCATTATTTTATTTCTCTGAATGAGCCAATGCTTTTCTGTTCCTTTGTATATCTTACAACTTTGTTGAAAATTGGCTACTTAGAGAGTCGAGGATGGGAGAAGAGTAGGGCGTTTAAGCAGCGTATCGGCTTCCTCTCCTCTCTTCACCTTGTTCTCGTGGCCTGACCTCCCGCCCACTTGCTCACCGCCCAGAACATCTTCCACCATGGTCACCTCAGCAAGTTCCCACTTAAACAAAGGCATCAAGCAGGTGTGTATGTCCCTGCCTCAGGGCGAGAAAGTCCAAGCCATGTATATCTGGATCGATGTTACCAGAGAAGGTCTACACTGCAAGACCCGCACCCTGGACTGCAAGCCCAAGTGTGTAGAAGAGTTACCTGAGTGGCATTTTGATGGCTCTAGTACTTTACAGTCTGAAGGCTCCAACAGTGACATGTATCCCCTGCCTGCTGCCATGTTCTGGGACCCCTTCTGCAAGGACCCCAATAAGCTGGTGTTCTGTGAAGTTTTCAAATATAATCGAAAGCCTGCAGAGACCAAATTAAGGCACACCTGTAAGTGGATAATGGACGTGGTGAGCACCCAGCACCCCTGGTTTGGAATGTAACAGGAATACACACTGATGGGACAGATGGGCACCCCTTCCGTTGGCCCGCCAATGGCTTCCCTGGGCCCCAGGGTCCTTATTACTGTGGTGTGGGAGCAGACAGAGCTTATGGCAAGGATATTGTGGAGGCTCACTACTGAGCCTGCTTGTATGTGAGAGTCAAGATTGCCAGGACTAATGCTGAGGTCATGCCTGCCCAGTGGCAATTCCAAATTAGACCCTGTGAGGGAATTAGCATGGGAGATCATCTCTGGGTGACCTGTTTCATCTTGCATCGAGCTTGTGAAGACTTTGAAGTGATGGCAACCTTTGATCCCAAGCCCATTCCTGGGAATTGGAATGGTGCAGGCTGCCATACCAACTTCAGCACCAAGGCCATGTGGGAGGAGAATGGTTTGAAGTACATGGAGGAGGCCGTTGAGAAACTAAGCAAGCGGCACCAGTACCACATTCGCGCCTAGGATCCCAAGGGGGTCCCGGACAGTGCCCGGCGCCTAACTGGATTCCACGAAACCTCCAACATCAAAGACTTTTCTGCTGGTGTAGCCAACCATAGTGCCAGCATCCGCATTCCCCAGACTGTTGGCCAGGAGACGAAGGGCTACTTTGAAGACGGTCATCCCTCTGCCAGCTGTGATCCCTTCTCGGTGACAGAAGCCCTCATCCGCACGTGTCTTCTCTATGAAACTGGCGATGAGCCCTTCCAGTACAAAAACTAAATGGATTAGACTTCCAGCCATTGAGCCCCTCTGGTTCTCCATCCCACTCCAAATCTTCCCCCCTCTCCTAATTGCCCCAATTGTAACTCAAAAGGGTGGAATATCAAGGTCTTTTTTTTAATGCCTAAAAAAAGAAAGAAAGAAAGAAAGAAAGAAAAAGAAAATTGGCTACTTAATTATTACAATATGGTAACTTTGGAAATCAGATTTTCTTTATTCTCTAGGGCAGAGGTTCTCAACCTGTGGGAAGGTTGAGAACCACTGCTTTAGGGTTTGCTGGGGTTTTTTGTTTTGTTTTGTTAACGGCTATAGTAGTCAATTTATTTTGAGAACTTTCCAAATTATTTTTGCAAAGACTATTCCTTTTTATGGGTGATTTACTGATGTCACGAATCTTCTAGCTTGTGTTCAGCTAGTGTTTGTTTGGACAGTGATTTCACTGATTTCTTATATTCAAACCAAACACACCTCAGACAGATTTGCTCTGTACTAGGGCACTCTTTTGCCACCTAGCTAGGCTGATGCGTTTTAGAATCAGTCTGAGATGAAGGCCTAGATGTGATCTCCTCAGAGTTTTTCTTAATATGTTTTTTTGCCTGGACTTGCATGCAGCTTTTAACTTCAATTCAGTTTTTCTGACACCCACATACTCTCCAAGTCTTATTTAGTTTGGGCCCGAAAGAGGCTGGTGGATTACTTGTAATTATCCTACAGTTTTAAAAGAGAAAAATATAAATATGGACTCACCTGATGATTTTTTTTGTATCTTGTTTCATTTAATTCTAACCCTTCACAAACTCAGGTGAAGGTAGTAGCAAAAGTGGGAACAGAATTGGGATTCAAAGAGAATTGGGACACACACGCTGAGCACTAAGTAATAGACTAGGCACTAGGCAGCAGCTGAGGTTACAACTGTGAGCGTTAATAGGTCGCTGGCTCTTTCCCTTTCTGGAATCTTAACAGCTCTGTCATGATCATTCCTGTCTGTTGTCACTTATTAGTTGACCTCTCAGTTGGCCACCCAGAAAGCAGCTGCTTTGCCATGTATTCCAACCTGGGTACAGTCCCAGGGAGAGTTTAGCAAATGTACTTTCTAGTTAGTGTTTTTACAGTAGTGAGAAAGTATCATTTCCTACATGACTTTGCAATAGTACAAGGCCCTCAAAAGTCAAGGAAGACTAAATCTAGACCTCTCCAATTCTTAGATACCCACAAAGTCAAAATAATTCTGGGTCTTTCTTGCTTCACTGAGTGCTTTTCTGTTAGGACAAAAGGAAAACGCAAATGGGGTGAGCGGTGCCATCTCAATAAGTTCGGGGTGGGGCAAGGAATGGTACAAATGAACTGCTTACATACAAATGAACTGCTTACATACATTTTGTTTTTGATAATCTCATCCTTTTTGAGGAAGAGAATAGGAAAAATTCAAAAGTATATATTTTGCATCCAGATGCTCAAAGGTAAATAAAAAATGAATATATTTTTGTCTTTCACCAACATTAACTTGAAGGGCCTTGATTTCTGGACTGGTACTATTGCAGTAAAACCAGGCCCGGTGGACCTTTTATTTCCAACCAAGGGTTCCTTGTCCAAGGACCCTTCTCAGTCAGTCTGAACTGAGCTGGAGAAAGCAGGAAGCTTTTATAGAAACTGAAGGAAGCTTTAGTTTTGAAGTCCCAGGAAGTTAAGTTTCTATAAATCTTAAGAGCTAAGTCACCACGAGGAAGACTTTGCAGGAGTGTCCTTGGGCTCCTGTGAGAAGATTTTTGTTCAGACCTTATGTTTCCTGGGTATCCTCAGTGCCACCCCTCCCCATTATGTCCAAAGAAGTAGCCATTTCACAGATTCTGGAAGATGGGAGCAGGGGCCGTACCCTGGTACTGAATCTCTTCCTCCCAAACCTCCTTGGAACAAGTCCAGATCCACAGCATCAAGGCTGCTCTCTGAGATTTAGCAGCCACTTTGAGTGGATGGCCCGGAAGCTGGGAGTCCAGGATTCCCAGGTAGACTTGGGAGTGCACAATGTATTAGGAAGCCCTTCCCCTGTTGTTACTCTGGCAGATGCCAGCAGAAGTAACGGAAGGCCCTGCATGGTGCATGGTTTAATTAATAGCCTCCACCCCCCCCCCCAGGTGTATGCAGTGCACCACCCTGGCTGCCTCCCAGCCTGGCGTGGGCACTCATTGTGCGTCTTTCCTTCTCACAAAATATCACCTCTTCCCTAAGTCATGCTCGGTCTCAGCTGATTTTAGGTCCAAGTTAAAACAATGGCGTCCAAACTGACAAAGTGCTCCTCAGGACACAGACTCTGCTGCCAGTGGTGGAAGCTCAGGACACACCTGATGATTTAATATCAATTTCATGTTACATAAAATAATTGAAGTTTTTTTTTTTTTTTTTTTTTTTGTTTAGAGACAGAGTCTCACTTTGTCGCCCTTGGTAGAGTGCAGTGGCGCCACACAGCTCACAGCAACCTCCAGCTCTTGGGCTTAGGCGATTCTCTTGCCTGAGCCTCCCGAGTTGTTGGGACTACAGGCGGCCGCCACAATGCACGCCTATTTTTTTTATTGTTGTTGCAGTTTGGCTGGGGCCGGTTCAAATCCACCACCCTCCGCATATGGGGCTGGTGCCCTACTCACTGAGCCATAGGCGCTACCCTTAAGTGTTTTTATTTTACTTTTATTTATTAACAAAAACCCCCCCAACTTTATGGCTGACAAGGTTCAACATAGGATTGGAAAGGGTTAAAATTCCCTTGTGTGCATAGGTGCTTTTCAGTGATCTGATTTCTCAAAGAGACCCAAGGAAAGTGGTCCACTGTGTGTGTTGTGTCTGTCAGTCCCCGTTTCCCCAGTCTCTTGCTCCGGTGTTGATAGGTTTTGAAATTAACTGCCTTATAGCTTTTATGAGCCGAGTCCAATACTTTTCATGCCTGTGTTCCAAGTTATGTGTAACTGAGACAGTTTTTGCAGGTATCTCCCAGACAGGTCAGAGGAGACATACACAATATGGTCTTACTCTGTTCCCTTGGCTTCAAGGTATGGGAGAGAGGGAACCAGTCTACCATCTGCTCAAGACTAAGACTGTCTTTAACCTTGGGAGAAGGTGGGAGAAAAGCAAGTGAACTGCTGCAAAAATTACCTCCCATTTGAGATTTTTTTTTTTTACTTGATTGGAACATCTGCATGTTTGCTGTAAACCTTAGTTTTCCAGACCTTCTACAAAGTTTTGTTCATATAAGTGAACTAAAATCTTAACCTCCTCCCTACCCAACCTATTGAATGGACTCCCTTTTGTCCAAGGGGATGCCCTAAAACTGAGTTGCTGGCCATAAGAAGGGAGGTCACCCATTCCTTGTCACGAGCCTCTCCCTGCTTACAGATAGCCTTTGTGACTCATTAACAGGCCTAACGATGTGCAAGACAAGCCTGGATGTTACCTAACAAATCATTGAGTCTGGATATATGTCTTGTAGCCTGCCTCTGATTAACTGACTTCCTTATCTTCCTTAAAACATTCCAGACTTTTAGACAAAGTTTCATTGCTTTAATCAATTGCAAATTGAAGAATCTTTAACCCATCTATAACTTGTAAGCCTCCACCCTTCCCCTCTGAGATGTCCCACCTTTTTAGATCAAACCATTATACTCCCTCTATGTATTGATTTACAACTTTACTTGTAGTTCCTGTCTCCCTGAAATGTATAAAAACTGTAACTCAAGCACAGGGAGTCTACTTGCTCAAGGATTCTTGGGCATGCTCTGGGCCATGGTCCTCAAATTTGGTTCAAAATAAACCTCTAAGTTACTTTTACAGAGTTTGGCTTCTTTTTCATTGACAGATAGCTTCTTATTGGTGGTGGTGTTTTTGATGCTTCTGTAGGGGAAGTCTTAGAGCTTCCTAGTCTACCATTTTGCTAATATTTTACAGTGACTATAAAAAAAATCATGGCAGAATATATATACAGTAACACCTCTGTGAGTTGAACACCCAAGGAACTGTAACAAACTGGTCAACATACAGAAGTGTTCAACATAAGGAGCTAGGCTTACTGTAGTGATGTGGACATACATGTGCTTTACTTTCTGCTTTTGAAAATTTGGTCAGCTTAAGGAGGTGGTCAGGGTAGGGAGGTGGTCAACCATGGAGGTTCTACTGTCTATATAAAAACCATACCATTTATTTCTAATGATATAGTTCAGTGGCAGTAAGTCATTCACATGGTTGTGCTGAGAGGGGCAGCCCTGAGCCTGGGCACAGCTAGAAAGTGTTCTCTTACTTCTTTTAAACTAAAGGGCTTATGCACCAGAGTTGGTCCCTGCTTTTACCAAGGGTAGGAGCTGTGAGCCACCTTTCCCCCTGGCAGTGGTAGAGATGGTACCACTTCCAGGCTTCCCTGGGTATGGGGGCAGCATGAAACAGGAGGGAACCTAAGGATTTCTTAATACCATAATCTGTCTTAGCTCTATTCATGCCTTACACCACCAATGATTTTCTTGTAAATAAAAGAAAATCTGTACATATAGTGTTTTAGCTCATTTTCCTTTCCTTTTTTGCAAAAGAGGTCCAATTCTAAGATGGTGGGGTGATTTAGAATCCCATGTGAACGCCACTGTTCTCTGCTGTCTAGCTTGTACTGTGGCCACATGGTTGTGCAAAAGAAGATTAAACTTTTTTTTTTTTTGGAGACAGTTTCACTATGTTGCCCTTGGTAGAGTGCGGTGGCATCACAGCTCACAGCAACCTCAAACTCTTGGGCTTAAGCAATTCTCTTGCCTCAGCCTCCCAAGTAGCTGGGTCTACAGGCGCCTGCCACAACGCCTGGCTATTTTTTGTTGGGGTTGTCACTCCTGTTTAGCTGGCCCGGGCTGGGTTTGAACCCGCTAGCCTCAGTATATGTGGCTGGCGCTGTAACCACTGTGCTATGGGTGCTGAACCATAAATATTTCTTCTTTAGAGAGTCTAGGTCAAACTTGTCTCAGTTTGAAAGAATGAAAGTAAGGAGGGAAAAGGGGGTTACACTGGAGCCTTTTAGAACTGGGTTCCCCCCAGGTACAACCCTCAGTTGGAGAAGGGCTACTGGGGTGGGTTAGAGTTGAGTTGGCCCAGGGAACAGCCCAAGGCCATGCCCTAATAGAGAATACTGGGGTCTGCTAGAGCTGGCATTTCTCAGGTAATGGACTATAGCCATGTGCTGAAAGGGGGGGGAATACTGGGGTCTGTTAGAACTGGGTTCCCCCAGGCAACAGACTGTGGCAGAGGAGTAAGAAGAAGAGAAAGGGGAGAGCCACTGGGGTCTGTTACAGCTGAATATCCTCAGGTAATAGCCCAGGTACTGCAGCTGATTGGTCCAAACTGTTCCTTTTTGATTTGTATTAAGAGAGGTTGTGCACAGCACAAACCTAAGAGCCTCTCAGTTTCTTTCTTTCTTTTTTTTTTTTTTTTTTTGCAAATACTAGGACAGCAGTATCTACTGGTATGATGACCTATGTTAGTAAAAGTACTACACTAGTTGATTAGGTGTCTGGCCACAAAAAGGAAGGCACTTTCTGGAATGGAGCAAAAGAAGCAGCTTAAAAGTGAAGGGAAAAAGCCTAGTAAAGCCAGGGGGTAAATACAGTGGAACCTCTGTAAGTTGACCATCCCAGGGGCTGTAACAAGCTGGTCAACATGTGGAGGTGGTCAGCCACAGAGGCTCCATTGCACTTAACCATCCTCCACCCCTAAATGGGAGATTTAATCATGCCCCACTGGGAGAGACATGGAGATTTAGTGCAGGCAAAAACCAGGAGAGGAAACATTGTTTAGCTTCAGTATGGGAAGACAAGTGAGCACCCTATCAAATCAGAATGAAAGGTTCATTACTGAAACCAACACAAAGCCGGAAGCATAAGAATTATAGCGAGAACCCTATTCCCTAAAGTTCAACAAAATGAAAAAGACTTCTCTCCTATTAATGTGTCCCCAAGCTCCTTATCACACTTCTAGGTGTAGCCAAGAACTCAACCATGTAGTTTGAGAAATGGGAGAGGTGAAAAAGTAAAAGCTAGTGCCAGCATCCTCTCAAGTGCTGGCTGTAAGGTGGGAAGATTTATAGCAGGAGTGAGCTGGTTTTATCTAGTCTGTGAATTAGAGAGTCTTATGGAAAAGGCAAGTTGGCTTATTGAGCAGAACAATCCAAATCAGGTTTATCCAAGTCACGGCACCAAGAAATGTTGGTTTTCAAGGCACTTGTCTGCATCCTAAGATGTTGGGGTTTCAGGCAGCTGCCTGGGTTCTTAGTTCTTAGTGTGCTTTTGGTCAAAAAATGGCCAGACACCCCAAAGTAAGACAAGTGTGAAACAAAGTATATTGGGAAAGAGAAAGATTTACAGAGTAAGAGCAAGATACAGACTTAGGGAGTAAGGTATGTTGGGCATAGACAGCAAACAGCCCCCATTGTCACAAGGAAAAAGGCTCTGAATAATGCCTCTCCATGCTTTTATCTGGGTTCGGCGTACCTCGTGGTTCAGAATCTTACTGTGTACATGGACCTCCAATGAGCCTGGGAGCCCATTGGGTGGTATGTGGACTGCAGTATAGATTTAAGTCAGTGATGTGTTAATTTGGCTTAAGGTCATTTTAGGTCACTTTGAAGAGTCTCCTGTACCTGTGAGGCCCAGCCAGTGAGCTAGAGAGTCTCCTTATCCTTTTGCAGTTGGCATGCTAAGTTCTAACTGGTAGATTGGTATGGTGGCCCCTCCTCCCCAGGTGTGAGCAGTCACCTGGGGCAGAATTAAGGTGGGCAGCACTGAGATTGGGGCCTAAGGGTCCTCACTTTTGTCCTTTTCCAGGCGAACTGGATTGCTAGCTATTTAGCTAGCTACCTAACAGTGCAACCATCATTTGTGATGTTTTAATTACAAAAAATTTGACTTCTTTTGCTTTCTTCATTCTGTATGATCTCTCTGTGGCATTTGAAGTTTTTTCTTTTTTTTTTTTTTGAGACCAAGTGTCAAGCTGTCGCCCTGGGTAGAGTGTGGCAGCATCACAGCTCACAGCAACCTCAAACTCCTGGGTTCAAGCGATTCTTCTGCCTCCACCTCCCAAGTAGCTGGTACTACAGGTGCCTGCCACAACACCCATCTATTTTTGGTTGCAGCCATCGTTGTTTGGTGGGCCCGGGCTGGATTCGAACCCGCCAGCTCAGGTGTACTCAGGTGTATGTGGCTGGCGCATTAGCCGCTTGAGCCACAGGCGCTGAGCCTGAAGTTTTTTCTTAAGGCATTTCTGCTAAGTTCCTTTTAGGAGTTACTTCAGCTTTCATGATGCTACTTAATCTTCCTTTTTCTCTTCTCTGTGTACTTGTCAACCATTTTTGCTCTGCTCTACTTCTTGAATGCTGCTTTTTTCCTGGAGCTCTGTTCTTCACTTTTTTCCTATTCTCCCTATGTTCATTCGGGTTAGGTAATTGCGTTTGTTCTCAAGAATTTAATTGTGCTGTCATGGATCCCAAATCTACATCATAGTCCCAATCTCTGTTGAACTCACTCATATTTTCAGCTGCCATCTAGTTATGCATAAAATGGTGTCCCACAGGGACCTCAAATTTACAATATGTAGAATATGTATCTTTTTCTCCAAATTCTTTGCCTTGGTTAATGAAGTCACTATCTACTCACATCAACTAGAGGATATATAATCATTATCATCACATAATAATCACATAATCATTCTTAACCCTTCCTGCTATTCTACTGTTCATTCTTGTTTCCTCAGTTTAGTTCAGTCTTTTATTCTCTTTTGCTTATATTATTACCACAATATTCTCCTAATTGTCTCCCTTTTCCACCTATCTCTCTTTTAATCATTGTCTTTATCATGGATAGATTTTACTAAAATAAAAGTCAGTATGCTACTCTTCTTCCTCCCCTAAATTCCTATGGTTCCAAATGGATACCAGAATATCAATACCCAGAGTCTGAGCCTGGTATGTTACACCTTAAACATTCCCTAAGCAACCGAAACTTTGTCTTCTGTGTCTCTTTTTTCTCACGCTTCGCAGTCTAGACCATTCTATTCTCTCAATTTTCCTTGCTTTTCTTCTCTCTAGATTGCCTTGCCCTGTCTCCATTGTATTCCTTTTAAATTCTGTTCTTTAAGGTTCAGCTCAGATTTCATCTCCTTTATGAAGCACTGAATAATCCTTTCTCTGTTTATGTACTTCCTGCCTACTTACAACACTTGGTATTTTGTATTTACTTTTCCTCCCTACTAATCTCTGAACTTTGAGAGACAGAAAGTATTTTTCTCCTACAAAGGAGAAGATTTATAAGTAAGTGATTTCGTAGCAATTAAATATAATAATTTCTATAATAGCGCAGACTGTAACTATTAACATTGTCTTGGGATATTGGGGAAGGTAGCACAAGGAAACATCTAAGGCAGTCTGAATATAAAAATGTTCACATTCCAGCTGGAGAGTAGAGCAGGGCTATAGGCAGTGGGGTAGAGTGAGCTTGGCCTATTTGGGAATTGGCTGGTAGAACACTAGAGTTTAAGCCTAGCTGTATGCATGTAGAGAAAATGAGGCTAAACAATTATGTTGGGAGACTGGGAAGAGCCATTGTTTATTGTATTGGATAATTTAGAAGCTGTGTGTGTGTGTGTGTGTGTGTGTGTGTGTGTGTGTACATACATTCATAAATGGGGTCATACTCTGTCACCCACGCTGGAGTACTTGTGTTCATAGCTCACTATAACCTTGAACTCCTGGGCTCAAGTGATCTTCTACCTCAGCCTCCTGAGTGTCTGGGATTAGAAGCATAAGCACCACAACTCTTGGCTAATTGTTCTATATTTTGTAGGGGCAGGATCTCGTTATGTTGTCCAGGCTTGTCTTGAACTTCTGTCTGCAGCTGAGCTTGCTGTGTTGGTTTCCCAAACTGCTGGCATTAACAGTTGTAAGCCACCTCATCTCGCCTGTA
This sequence comes from Loris lydekkerianus, assembly GCA_963574355.1. Lineage (NCBI taxonomy): Eukaryota > Metazoa > Chordata > Mammalia > Primates > Lorisidae > Loris > Loris lydekkerianus. Next base: position 13,731 of record CAUYPK010004993.1, read on the forward strand.
TATTTAATTTTTGACTGTAATTGTTCTTGGGAGCATTGACGTGAATTTCACACTGGTTGAACAGATTCAAATTGCATTTAATATTAGGTTGTTAAAATTTCCTAGGGAAATTCTTTTTCATTTTCTTATTAGGGCTTAATTTCAAGAATTTTCTTATTTCTTTATCTAGTGAAGTAATTTATTTAAAACAACCATTGGCTATTTACACCAAAAATATTTATCTAAATGATACATCTTCTATTGCTGAAGTGTGGCAGCATTCTTTTAGTACCAGTGGTCAGCCTATTTTAATTAAATGTAGTTTGTTTTTCAGAAACCATGGTTTTGCTGCCATAATTACAATGAGTTTTTTTGTAGTTTTTAAAAAAATATTTCTATTTTTTTAAATGAACAGTAATCATTTAGATTTTGAAAATTTACCTAAAGAATAAATGTTATAATAGTATACCATCTTTTACAGTGCCATTACATTCTCATACCTTATAATATATGTGTTATACTAAAAGACTTAATCCTAAATGGTGTTTTACACGGGACTCTCATTTTTGTAATTCAGAACTATCCAGAAAACTGAAGTTTGCAGCAGTGTTTTGTTGAATATTGTCTTTCTGTTTCTCCTTTTGTTTGAGCTCTCTTTTAAGATAACACAATTACCCCCCATCAATATCAGTGTTTCTCAGGAAATGTGAAATTTTCATACTTTAGAGATTATTATAAAATGTCATACTTGGCAATTAATTATGCCTGCCCTTGTGTGTATATGTGAAAGTACTTCTCTTAATGTGTCTGGCTTTTTAAAAAATATAACTGCTACAACTGGTGTACCATTTTTCAATTATTAGTAGCAAAAAATTTCATTATTTTAATTTTTTGATGTCGACTGGACCTTTCTCTTGTATATCCTCTGCATTATTGAATTGATGATTATGCTATATGATGGACCTGTGAAAGTAGAAGGTAGCTTTCCTTCATGATTAAATCATTAAGTGAAGGAGTAGTAGGACTATAAGCCTTGATGATCATTCTTTATGGAATGTGTTTGTACATGGAGGAATGTTAACTTCTATTAGGTTCTGAGTCCTGGTATCAGAATATGAACTTTAGGAAATGAGGAGACCTTATCCTGCATTACTTTACAGAACTTTGGAGTGTTGAATAAAAGACAGGATTCCTTGGCCCAATTGTGGTTAGATGAATATACTGCTTGCATTATGCAGTTTCTCCACTGCATTAAAGTGGAAGCATGCATCCCTTTTCCCACCCCACTGTCTTGACTCCCCTTAGCTTCAGTTAACATACTTTAGAATTTAGATTATGCTAGAAGAAATACTTTCTTGCCATTATCTTTACTCTGATAAAGGCACATACTTTTGTTTATAGTTGATGGTAAAAAGCAATACTTCTTCCCATGCTACTGTAATAAAATTAAAGGGTAAGATAATGGGCTAAGCACCTAGTGGCCATACGCAATTCATGAAGGACCTAACAAGTGCATCATGTATTTTGCCGTGGGGCAGGGGGGTGACAGAGGGAGGACTGAGGTGGGGTCTTGTTCCGTCCCCCACATTGGATTGAAGTGGTGCTGTCATAGCTCACTATAACCTTGAACTCTTGGACTCAAGGGATCCTCCCGTTTCAGCCTCCTGAGTAGCTGGAACTACAGGTGCTTGCCACCTTGCCCAGCTAATTTTTTAATTTAGAATTCACCTCTACTTCTCAAAGTGCTGGTATTGCAAGAGTGAACCACTGTGCCCCTGCCCCACAAGTTATGGTTAAATGCTGTAGTCATGCAAAAGTCAAATGCTCACATGGAAAAAATATATATATCCTTGGGATTATTGCATTGGGAAAGGGTTTAAAGTTGTGATCTGAGATTTACTGTATGGTTTTATGCCCACACGACTAAGATGTCTATTTTTTGTATATGTTGTTCCTGTCAATATGTGGACTAACTTATACAGCTTTCAAATGACACCTACAGAAATAAAAGAAAGAGAGGAAAGTGGGACTATTCAGAACCAAACACTTCACGTACTTAACTCATTTGATTTTCACAAATCTGTTGTGAGTTGTAGGTGGGTAGTCATTATACTCATTTAACAAAGAAGTAGCCTGAGGCTTAGAAAGGTTATGTGACTTGTTCTCCCAACAGTAACTTGTAAATATACAATTTTATTTTTATTTTTCATTTATTTATTTTTTTTTGAGACAGAGTCTCACTTTTGTGCCCTCTGTAAAGTGTCATAGCGTCATAGCTCACAGCAACCTCAGACTCTTGGGCTTAAGCGATTTCCTTGCCTCAGTCTCCCAAATAGCTGGGACTATGGGTATTGGCCACAGCGCCTGGCTATTTTTAGAGACGGGGGTGTCGCTCTTGCTCAAGCTGGTCTCGAACCTGTGAGCTCAGGCAGTGTACCCGCTTCGGCCTCCCAGAGTGCTGGCAGTACAGGCATGAGCGACCACACCTGGCCCCAAAATATACAATTAAAAAAAATAGATTTGCTTGATTTCTTTCATGGTTGAGTCTCTAGATCCATCTGGAATTTATTACATTATTAAGCATGACTCAAAAATCATTCTTTTCCCTAGTGCTGTTCAGTGATAGAAACAATATTTATTGTAGGATGATACTTAGTAATAAAGACTGCGTAGTAAGTATTATCTGAATTTTCCTTTTGAATTTTGTCATATGGCAGGGATAGTCTGAATAGATGCCTTACCTCTTCACTAATTACCGTATATACTCAAGTATAAGCCGATTTTTTTCCGGCACAAAATTTGTGCCAAGTTCGGGTTTTTCGGCACAAATTTTGTGCCGGAAAAAACTCGGCTTATACTCGAGTGTATGAGATATTTGGTCTCATGTCTGGATGCTGCCACTTACAACTTTCAGTAATAAATAATCACTTAAAAGCAAAAAAGCTAATGTTGATCCTTTATTACTGGTTGCCTTAGAAAGTGCCTCAAAGAAAGAAAGAGGACCCAGTGAAAACACAATACGTTTTCATAATTTCACATGTGCATAACTTGCATTTGTGATTATGGATAATTTATTTTACATTAAACTTCATGTTTTATTAGCTGTAGTAAAGCCATTACCTTGTAAAATATCTGTAGACACAAATGTACGATTCGGATGAGTATCTGTGAAATGAAGATAATGCAATAGTAAGGGGAAGTGAGAATAAAATTTTGTTCTTTTATTAGGGGCAAGTGCATGAATAAAATCACTTGTGGCCAATCTGTGGTAATTTTCCCACTCTTCTACCTGGCAAATTTAGAAAGTCAAAAATGTACATATGAGATAAAAACAACTCTTTTCTCCCACTACTCATGTAACGTTGGAGAAGTATTAACTGTATGCAAGATGTGTTGAGAGGGGAAATGAAATTTTAAAGCATGTTTTATATTCTTTACTCATAAAAGTGAAGTGTTCATAATGCGAGCAAAGAAACTAATTGTGTTTTTGTTTCTTTAGGATGGATTGGATGCTTTGGTATATGATTTGGATTTTCCTGCCTTAAGAAAAAACAAAAACATTGACAACTTTTTAAGCAGATGTAAGTAATTTTTTGTGGAGGGAGATTAGTGACAGACTGCATATAACTACATCTGGACTTAGATTATTCAAGCCCTTGTCTCCCCTTCCCCGCCTTCTGTTTACTTTTTGGTTATTTCATCACTAATTCCTATGTAAGATTTGTAGGAAGTGTGAAAGAAACTTTATTAGCCAGTTTGGATGTCTATCAGAAGAATCTATAAAATATTTTGAAGAGAAAAGGATGAAAAATAAAGTAAATATGTTAAAAATATGCATGTACATACAAATATATGTATTGAATTTCAATAATGTTACATTTGTCCTCTATTTTTCTTTTATAAATGAGTTGACTATATATTTTAAAACCAACAATTAAGGGTAGATACATATGAAAAGCCTTCCTACTACAGAGATAGGGGAAATTTTCTCCACAAAACCTGTCTTATATTTAAGCTTTACAGATGTTCTTTTCTAAAAACTCCTTTTTGGATTTCAGCATTTTAAAATTTAATTAAATAACTTACTAAGATAGTTTTGCACTTACATTCTTAAAGAATTGGTAATAAAAGGGAGGGGTGGGGAAAGGAAGAGCAAAGAGAGGGAAGGAGGGAAGGGGTGGGGCCTTGGTGTGTGACACACCTTTGGGGGGCAAGACAAGATTGCAAGAGGGACTTTGCCTAACAAATGCAATCAGTGTAACCTGATTTCTTGTATCCTCAATGAATCCCCAACAATTAAAAAAAAAAAAAAAAAAAAGAATCCATAATAAGATTTAGACTATAAAATCCTCTCCATCCCATTTACTTATTTATGGTTCTTAAGCCATAAATACTGATACATTTAAATTTGGTGCTGTCTTTCCTTTCTTTTTGAGACAGAGTCTCATTATGTCACCCTCAGTAGAGTGCTGTGGCATCATAGCTCACAGCAACCTTAAACTCTTGGACTCAAGCGATTCTCTTGCCTCAGCCTTCCAAGTAGCTGGGACCACAGGTGCCCCCACAATGCCCAACTATTTTTTGTTGTAGTTGTCCCAGGCCAGGTTTAAACCCGCCACCCTTGGTATCTGTGGCTGGCACCATAACCACTGGGCCTATCTTTCCATTTTTATTAGAAAATTACAAAATTGATTTCAAAATTTGGTTACAGTTTTTATTAGAAAGGTTATAAATAGTTATATCTTTTTACTTAGTTGTTATTTCTTTTTATCATTTCTACACTTCGAGATATTACCTCAGAATTTTACTTAACAATTTTACATTCTTTTAGTTTTTTCTTTTTTTAATTAGTTTTTTTCTTTAAAAAAAAAAAAAATGCTTCTTTGGTCTTAATTTTGTTTTGGAATATGGTGCCAGGTTCTGAATTGAGAACCTTTTAAGTATAAAAGTTAATTTCTCACATCCTACTGAAATAGCAACAAAATTGTATTAGTGTTTACATTTGCTTACCTTCCTACTTGACAGTATAGTGAAAGAACTAAGAAAAGGAAATACTTGACTATTTCTTATTTGATGGTAGATAAAGGGTGAGCACTCTTAGCGCAAAGGCTGTGTGTAGTGTGTGTGTGCATGTGTGTGAGACAGAGAGATTTTGTAAATAGGGTAGCAAAAATTGAAACCCATGCTTCCTTAATCTATTATTCTTTTTGCCTAAGTCCCCCCAGTAGTTGGGGCTATAGGCGTCTGCCACAATGCTGAGCTATTTTGTAGAGATGGGGTCTTGCTCTTGCTCAGCCTGGTCTCAAATTCCTGAGCTCAGGCAATCCACTGGCCCCAGCCTACCAGAGTGTGAGCCAACATGCCTGGCACTCTTGCTTTCCTAGTATTAAGTATATATTACATTTTGTAAATAGGAACATTAATAGCTTCAGTAGAAGTAAATAAAATGAAATGAAAGTATAAACCTAAAGTACATTTTTAACTTTTAAACTTGTATAGTTTAATTTTTTAATTGAAGAAAACTATAGAGAATAATATAACGAGATTTTAGCAAATCAAATATGTAGCAATATATAAAAATTATGACCAATGAGGGTTTATAGCAGGATTATAAAGTTAGTGTAAGATTCAAAATAAATTAGTTTAATTTACCATATTAATATATTAGAAAAGGAAATTCATAATAGCTTGGTAGATGCAGATAAAGCATTTGATAAAATCAGTATCCATTCATAATTTTAAAGTGTCTTTCTGAAAACTAAGAACTGATGCAAATGTCCTTACCCTGATAAAGGGAATCTACAAGAAACCTACAGTTCAAATTGTATTTAATTTTGTAAAACTAAACGCTTTTCCTGGCATATCTGCCCTCTTTCACCACTTCTATTCAACATTGTCCTAGAGGTTCTAGCCAGTGCAATAAAGTAAAATAAAGAAAAGCCATATAGATTGAAATTGAAGAAATGAAACTTTTTTAATTGCAGCACTGTGCTTTTCAATATAGAAAATTCTCAAGTTTCCACAAAAAAGCTGTAAGAACTAATAAGTACATTCAAGGTGGTTTTAAGTTAGAAAATTAACATTCAAAAATTGCTTGTATGCTATTTGTTAGCAACAATTGTATTAGCAACAGGTGGTTAGAAACTGACATTATGACAAATTCAGGAAATTGTATTTCAAATTGCAAATACAATAGCAATAAAAATATGACAAATTCACAGGTAAATTTCACAAAATATGTATAACATATCTATACAGAAAACTGTATAATGTTGCAAACAGAAATTAGAAAAAAAAAAAGATTTAATATTAATGGATTGGGCAACTTTACATTTGTTAGTGGTCCCCAAATTAATTGTCATATAGAGTTTCCATATTCTCAAAACCCATAGCAGGCATTTTTGTATAAAGTGACCAGTAATTCTAAAATACATATGGAAATGTGAAGGTTCGAGGAACAGCCAAAACAGTTTTGAAAAGTAAGAGCAAAGTTGGAGCACTAAGGTCAAGATTCAGACAGCATAGTCTTGGTGAAAGAATAAACACATAAATCAAGGGAACAGAAAAAAGGAGTCTAGAAATAGACTCATACATACACGTTAATGTAGTATATGGTCGATTTGATTTTCAGCAAAGGTGACAGTTATTCAGTGTAAACCTTACTTTCACCAAATTTCACCAAAATTTACTGAAAATGGATTATAGACCTATACGTAAGAGCTAAAACAATAACACTTCTGGAAGAAAACATACAAAATATTTGTGGCTTTAGTTAAGCAAGGATTTCTTTCTTTACTTTTCTTTCTTTCTTTCTTTCTTTTTTTTTTTTTTTTTGAGACAGAGTCTCACTTTGTTACCCTTAGGTGGAGTATCCTGGCGTCAAAGCTCACAGTAACCTCAAACTCTTGGGCTCAAGCTATTCTCTTCCTTCAGCCTCTCTAGTAGCTGGGACTACGGGCGCCTGCCACAACGCCTATTTTTTGGTTGCAGTTGTCATTGTTCAGGTGGCCTGAGCCAGGCTTGAATCCACCAACCTCAAACTCTTGGGCTTAAGGGATTCTCCTGCCTCAGACTCCTGAGTAGCTGGGACTACAAGCCCCTATCACAATGCCCGGCTGTTTTTTTGTTGTTGTTGCAGTTGTCATTGTTGTTTTAGCTGGCCTGGGCCAGGTTTGAACCCGCCAATCTTGGTGCATGTGGCTGGCACCATATATAGAAATAAAGAATTAAAGGGCGGCGCCTGTAGCTCAGTAGGTAGGGCACCAGCCCCATCCATACACCATGGTTGGCGGGTTCGAACCCCACCTGGGCTAGTTAAACAACAATGACAACAGACTATTTTTTTTCCAGGTCTCCATTTTCTTTTATTTTTTAAAGTAATTTTTGTTCTTTACAATGTGTTATCACGCACATACACATATGTGTGTGCATACACACAAAGGACTTAGAGGAACAAAGAGAGTCTCCAAACATAATTTTTTACAAATTCAAAGATTGCTTTTATTTGCTTTTCAGTCATTACACAATGTATATACATGATCCATTTAATGATTTATGCTCCCCAAGTGGTTAAACAATGAGGATTTCCTATGAAAGACTCGATGCAAGGTTTTAGAAGCAGAATGCTGTTTCCTGCAAAAACCAACCTCAGGCTTACATTTATGTTTACATATACTCCTTGAGAACACTGCAGTAGCAGTGTATAAGTTCATTTCTGTAAAAAAGATATGAATTATTTTCAAGAGACTCTTAATAATGCATTATACTTTTAGATAAAAATCCTAAAAGATCAGTTACTATGATAATAACAGTTAAAATTGCATATATGTGTTAGAGATCAGGAGAGGCTATAAAGAAAGGTAAATAGTTGTGCTGTGGCAAAGTTTTAATAATAAATACAAACTTAAAAAAAAGTCCTGGGTGGAGGGAGGGTGATGGGTTGGGCCACATCTATGGTGCATATTTTTATCTATAATAAAAAAAAATAAATTAATAAAAAAAAAAAAAAAAAAAAAAAAGGTCCTAGTTGGCTCGGCACCTGAGGTTCACGAGGCTAAGGCGCCAGCCACATACACCTGAGCTGGCAGGCTTGAATCCAGCTCAGGACCTGCCAAATGACAATGACGGCTGCAACCAAAAATTAACTGGGCGTTGTGGCAGGCGCCTGTAGTCCCAACCATTTGGGAGGTGGAGGCAGGAGAATTGCTTGAGCCCAGGAGTTGGAGGTTGCTGTAAATTGTAATGCTACAGCACTCTACCCAGGGTGACAGCTTGAGGCTCTGTCTCCAAAAAAAAAAGTCTTAGTGACTGATATAAAATAGACACAGCTATCAAGGGTTTCCTATACTTGGCTTACAGTTTACACTTGATCTTAGCCAAAAGGCTGAGAAGCGATCTTGGCTTACAGTTTAAAGGTGAAAAATCTTCTCCACATAAATCACCTGGTATCTGATAATGCCGGTCTGGGCAAGTCACTTATAGTCAGGCTAGGAGCTTGCGAGAAAAGATAAAGGGATTTTCCCCTTATTAACACAAAGCATCAACCAGAGGTAAAGCCAGGGTAAACCAACTAACTAACTCAACAAGTGCCTTTAGAACTCTGAGACCAAATAGGCCACTCTACTACTCTTCATTTTTTTTTTTTTTTTGTAGACAGAGTTTTATTATGTCGCCCTCGGTAGCGTGCCATGGTGTCACAACTCATAGCAACCTCCAACTCTTGGGCTTAAGTGATTCTCTTGCATCAGCCTCCCAACTAACTGAAACTACAGGTGCCCACCACACCATCTGGCTATTTTTTGGTTGCAGTTATCATTCTTTAGCTGGCCTGGGCTGGGCTTGAACCTGTCAGCCTTGATGTATGTGGCCAGCGTCCTACTCAGTGAACTATGGGTGCCGAGCCTGACCACTCTTCTTCTATTAGGTTGGGTTTTTTTTTTTAAATTGAGACAGAGTCTTACTATGTCACCCTCAGTAGAGTGCTGTAGCATCACAGCTCACAGCAACCTCCAACTCTTGGGCTTAAGCAATTCTCTTGCCTCAGCCTCCCAAGTAGCTGGGACTACAGGTGCCCGCCACAACGCCTGGCTATTTTTTGTTGTAGTTGTCATTGTTGTTTTAGCTGGGCCGGGCTGGGTTTGAACCCACCAACTTTGGTGTATATGGCCGGCGCTGTAACCACTGTGCTACAGGCACCAAGCCTCTATTAGGTTTTTTAAAAATCCCATATGCTTGGTGTCTGAAAACCCATTCTGTAGTTCACAAGATGAAGTAAATATGTCCTGTCTTCTGTGAGATCCTAGGATAAGCATGATCCCTTAGTACCTTTCTTTAATCCTCTACACATTATTTATAAAACTCGTATTTTAGAAACACCATGGCAACTATTTATAATAATTGAGGGCAAGGTACAATTTATATAGTAACATTGATGTTCTTAGGAAATAAATGTAATTTTTTTCTTAGGCTGGTCAATGTGTTCTTATAGGCCTTTAACTTTGAAGAACACATAACCCTTAACAAAGTAAATTGGAAAACAAAGAGAAAATAACAAATGCTTTAATTAAAGTCTTTTTTAGGGAAGATATAGATATAAAAAGAATTTCTTCAGATGATTTCCTCGGTGTCACTCAGAAGCATCCTTGCTGTCTGTAACACAATGTGCTAGAGCCCTTCAAATAAAATTATAGAGTAATTTAAAACAAAAAAAGTGGCCAGGCGTTGTGGCAGGTGCCTGTAGTCCCAGCTACTTGGGAGGCTGAGGTAAGAGAATCTCTTAAGCCCAAGAGTTTGAGGTTGCTGTGAGCTGTGATGCCACAGCACTCTACCCAGGGTGATAAAGTGAAACTCTGTCTCAAAAAAAAAAGATAAATTTCCTTCAGAAGCCAGCTGAAATACTTGCTCATGTTCTAAGTATAGCCACTACAATAACACCTAAGATATAAGCGGCCACTAATTTTTGATTCACACTTAATTGGAGGTAGAGAGGCACCAGAGATTCTACATCCCCCAGTGTAGGCAGCATCAAGGTTGCAGTGCACACCACTCCCAGGAAGACAGATAGTAAACTAGGTCCTGGGGAGACAGCTCTGTTTTCTGGTTGAAATGGCTGCTTAAAAAATAAACTTTCACTTAAATATTCCTTTATTCTTTTTTCCTCGCCTTCCTTTTGTTGTTCTTTTCAGATGGGAGGAGAGTAGCAACCACCTCTTTCCTTCTCAAAGCTTTCCTCTGGCTTTGCTCAGAAACTTGGGGGCAGAACTTGTCTACTATACCATAGTGACAGGATCGAACATCTCTATGACAAATATAATATCCACACAACACTGAGGTTTTACTGCACCTGCAGCATCAACGACAACATACTTACTTGGAGTAGTACACAAAACTTTGAATTTTAAGACAAACTCGTAGGGATTAGACAGAGTCAACACTTGCTTATGTGTTTACTGATCGTCTGCATAAACTATTAGCTCCATGGGACACATGAAAACAGGAAGATTTCCTTCCACTAACTCTGGTTGTCTTTTTTGTTGATGCATTGGCACTGAATCCTACTTGCTGTAGCTTCTGTTGTTTAGTCGCCAATCTATTTTGAACTTTTCTTAGTTTCAGTTAAAAACTCCAAACATTTTGGCAATCTCAGCAACACCGGCTCCTCAGCCTATTTTTTATGATAAATTAAATTTTATCAAAATAAAAAACTTCTTTTCTTCAGAAGACACTGTTAAGAAAATGAAAAAAGGTAGCCATAGGCTGGGGGAAATACCGTATATACTCGAGTATAAGCCGTTTTTTGGGCACAAAATTTGTGCCGAAAAACCCAAACTCGGCACAAATTTTGTGCTGAAAAACTCAGCTTATACTCGAGTATATACGGTAGTTGCAAAACATGTGAAAGGAACAATAATAATCTTTTCCTTAAATGGTGCTCAGACTACTGGGTATCCATATGGAAAAGAATGAATGTGGACTCCTACCTCATATACAGAAAATTGACTCAAAAGTAAGAAGTTAAAATGTTGAAGCTCTTAATCTTCATAACTTGGAATCTTCATAATTTTGGATTAGGCATTTGTTTCTTAGATGTAGTACCAAAAACACAAGCGAGTAAAGAAACATAGATAACAAAGCCGGCTCTGTCCAAAAAAACTGCAAAAAAAAAAAAAAAGAAAGAAAAAAAGATAGATAAAATAGACACCATTCAAATTTAAAACTTTTATTTGTGCTTCAAGGGGCATTGTTGAGAGTAGAAAGGCAACTCACAAAATGGGAAAGCACATTAGCAGATCGCATACCTAATGAAGGACTGGTATATAGAATGTAAAAAGGCTTACACCTTAATATGAAAAGACAAATAACTCAACTTAAAAATGAAAAAAGGATTTGAATAGACATTTCTCAAAAGGTGTACAATTGGCCAATAAAACACGTGAAAAACTGCTCAAAGTGATTAGTTGTTAGGCAATTGCAAATTATGGTCACAGTAAAGATACCAGTATGCTTATATCAGAATGATGAAAATCTGAAAAACTGACAATATCAAATATTTATGGAAATATGGAACAGCTAGAGCTCTGATATGTTACTGTTTGGCTTATAAATGGTAAGGCTCTTTGGGAAACAGTTTGGCCATTTCTCATAAAATCAGACATGCACTTAACTAAATGATCCAGGAATCCCACTTGTAGATGTTAATTGAAAAGAAATGAAAGTGTTTGTCCACACATATATACTCCATTAAAATGTTTAAGGCAGCTTTATTTATAATTGCTGTCAACTGGAAGCAACTCAAGTACTTATGAACTAGTCAATGGGTAACAAATTGTGGTATAATCACATGATAATAGGATGCTACTCAGCAGTAAAAAGAAATAAATTACTGATATGTGTAACCTCTTCATTAAACCTCAGAAGCATTCTGTCAAGTGAAAAAAGCACAAAAGGCCACACATACTGTATGATTCTGTTTATAGGATATTCTGGAAATATGAGAGTGGTTACCAGGGTTTGGGGTGAGAGTGCAGGGCATTAGAAAGGGATCCTGTGACTTTTCTGTGGTGATAATTGCATGAGTGTGTATGTGTTGGTCAAAAGTCATTGAAACCTGCATATAAAAGGGGTTATTTGCTCTCCGTTAAATATGGATTTATTAGTTGCACTTTAAAAAAAATGAAATTTATGGGCGGCGCCTGTGGCCCAGTGGGTAGGGCGCTAGCCCCATATACCGAGGGTGGCAGGTTCAAACTCTACCGCAGCCAAACTACAACAAAAAATAACCAGGCGTTGTGGCAGGCACCTGTAATCCCAGCTACTGGGGAGGCTGAGGCAGGACAATTGCCTAGGCCCAGGAGTAGGAGGTTGCTGTGAGCTGCGTGACGCCACAGCACTCTACCAAGGGCCATAAACTGAGACTCTGTCTCTACAAAAAAAAAAAAGTAAGAAAATGAAGGGCAGCACCTGTGGCTCAGTGAGTAGGGCTCCAGTCCCATATACCGAGGGTGGCAAGTTCAAACCTGGCCCTGGCCAAACTGCAAGAAAAAAATAGGCGTTGTGGTGGGTGCCTGTAGGCCCAGCTACTTGGGAGGCTGAGGCAAGAGAATAGCCTAAGCCCAAGAGCTGGAGGTTGCTGTGAACTATGATGCCACAGCATTCTACTGCGGGCAACAAAGTGAGACTCTGTCTCTAAAAAAAAAAAAAGAAAGAAAAAAGAAAATGAAATTTAGTGCTCATTTAATCAACCTAATTTTGAAGCAATGTGTGTGTTTGAGTGAAAAACCCAATTCTACATAAGTTAATTTTTGGGGGGAATGATGGGGGGCAAACTGTTTCCCAAAGAGCCTTACCATTTATAAACCAACTTGGTAGAGTGCTGTAGTGTCATAGCTCACGGCAACCTCAATCTCTTAGGCTCAAGCTATTCTCTTACCTCAGCCTCTTGAGTAGCTGAGACTATAGGCACCCACCACAACGCCTGGCTATTTTTAGAGGCAAGGTCTCGCTCTGGCTCAGGCTGGTCTCGAACCTGTGAGCTCAGGCAATCCACCTGCCTCAGCCTCCCAGAATGCTAGGATTATAGACGTGAGCTATCATGTATGGCCCTAAGTTAATTTTTAAAGGAAGACAACATATATGGCTAACATGAAATCATAATAAAATAAGAAAATTTGAACAAAATCAAGGTGAATTGTAAATCTAAATAGATGTAATCTTATTTTTCTAACATAATTATAACATTATGCTTTATTTCCTAATGTTATCTTTATGTAATGTATCACAGAGTAATATTCATAGATAAGTATTTATATGCTATTGAAATTTTTATATGAATATTCATAGCTTTCATCAGTGAGTACATTAAAATTATTATTATTATTATTTTTCGAGACAGAGTCTCACTGTGTCACCCTAGGTAGAGTGCTGTGGTGTCAAAGCTCACAGCAACTTCAGACTCTTGGGCTTATGTGATTCTTTTGCCTCAGCCTCCCAAGTAGCTGGGACTACTGCCACAACACCCAGCTAAAAATTATTTTATTAAAGATAAATGTTTTGTTTCAAATTACTTTTTGCTGACATATATCTGATGTATTAATCTAAGAATGCACCTGGAATATGGGATAACTACTTTCTCTTTAAAGAATTCAGCATAAGTCTTACTAAAATAAGCTTTGTGTATTATTTTAAATCTTTAGGCCTTTAACTATATTCCAACCAGTTAAATTTCATCTTTGTGTTGAGGATTGCACGTAAACTAAAAAAGAAAAGAGAATCCATAACCATTTGACTAAATGGTTAAATATAAAAACTTAGTTTTCTAAACTCTGGTGTATGATACCTAAATAATGAGTACTATAAAGAAAATGTTTGTCAATCTTACTTACATACCTGATAAAAACATTTCTGTAGGTGAGCATTCAGTAGATGTTAGAGAGAGATCCAGATAAAATGAAGCTATTATGGTTGAGAGTCCTACTTTTGAAGAAACATGTTAGGAGCAGAAGCATTGGGAGGAAGAGGGGGGATTTTGATACCATGATTATGATTGTATATGCTTCCAAAGCATTATAAGTGTTGTAGAAACTTTAGCCATAAGATTCATAATTGTGATATGTTAATAGGAAAGCATGCTAGCTGGCATTCTTTCTTCCCTTCTTTGGGATGCCTCGCCATTCTCTTACTCCCCACTCCTCATCTTCCCCTCTCTCACTTCCTGCTCTCTTCTCCCTTCTTCCTTCTTTTCTCTCTCTCTCCTCCCATTTCCCTCCCTCCCTGCCTCCCTCCCATCCTCTCTGTCTCTCTCCCTTCCTTTTCTCTAATATAAAATAAACTTACACTTTTATATTCTTAAAAAAAAAAAAAAAAGAAAAGCATGCTTATCAAACAAATCTTAACTATCTAAAAGAAGGAAATAGAGGAGGGAAGAACAATGAATGCAGAAAATTCATGAACCTGAAAGCCTAAATGTAATAGAGTATCAAATAAGAAAAATGAAGCCAGAGATGACATTTTATGGTAGTTTACTATAGATTACAAAATTAGCCCTATAGCTAATGGTAGTGTTACTGCAGCAGCTATCAGCCTATAAAAGCATACAAACAGTCGATAATTTTTATTTGCTGTGGGAATAATGTAATTATTGAGAAAGTAATGAGAATAATTACTTTTCAGAATTTAATTGTGATAAAAAATCTGGATGATTAGCATTAGGATGTGACAAAGCCCTTGAAATGCAGCAGTTCTGTTCATTTTTAGACCAGGGTTGCTCAGGAGCAGCACCGAGTGTGATGGGAGGCTACTCTTTGCATTGTAGGATCTTTAGCAGTGGCCCTGGGCTTTACTTTCTTAATTATAATAGTATAGCCCAACCCTCTATCCCCAAATATAACAATCGAAAATGTCTCTCAACATTGCTCAATGTCCCGAGTGGCTATGTTGCACTCAGTTGAGAACCATCACCTAAGAGTTTATGTCAATGAAGGAAAGAAATGCTTGGCACCAGTTAGACAAGTGCTCCAAGCTTATGAAATTTAATCAGATTTATATAAAAGTCCAATTAAAAGTGATTCCAAGTGAAGGATGGACTTTTAAAAAGGAGTAAATATTAGAAGGTATCAGTTATACTTCTTCCACAGTCACTTTTACTTTAAATTGGTGAAAGCATATGAACATCGTATCAGAAATAAGAATCCGTATCCAGAGAAAAATGCAGGAAAGTAGTATAAATCTATAAAAATTGTGTTAGGCTAGTAGCCTGTGGTGAACCAAAACTTATGAAAAGTTTTAAAGACATTTAAAAGTCATTCTCCCCACCTCCAATCTTCCCCCTTAGAATTGTGAGTTCAAGAGGTGTGAGAAACCTATAATAATTAAAAACTTTAAAAATAATTAAAAAGATATATGAGAAAAAGGTAAGTGTATTACATGAAACAGTTTCTGAAATAGTTCTTGAGTGTCCACTCACTAAAGACATATGAAGAGTAAGACTGTTTTTATTAAAAACTGTAGCTCTTACCATCTTGTGCATAGAAATACACACAGAAGCAAATAGGAACTTATACTACATATGTGCCTTTATAATATTACAGTAGAAATTTGCAGAGAATGTAGTGATACACAGATCTTAAGGGATTAAAGAAAGTCTTCAAAAAGATATTAATATTTGAGTTGAGTCTTAAAGCATGGGCTTGATTACTCAATTGAGAAAGGACAGGTCAAGCAGAGAAGGAATAGCATTTAAGTCACAGAACCTTTAAATATACACTATCTTTGAGGAGCCAGGAGTTTGGTGTCAGTGAACTTAGTTTATGTTGAGAGGGAAAAAATGAAGATGACAGATGGCAGGAAATAAAACCAAAATGGCAGATTGGGGCTTTTGGTGTAATGGATTGGATAAAAAAAAAAAAATTAGTTGCTTGATTCTTGTTTTCATTCTCATGAGTTTTTAAAACTTAAGGAATTATGCTTGGCACAGTGGCTCATGCCTGTAATCCTAGCACTCTAGGAGGCTGATGTAGGAGGATCATTTGAGCTCAGGAATTAGAGACCAGCCTAAGCAAGAGTAAGACCCCATTTCTCTTAAAAATAGAAACATGAGCAGGGTGTGATGGCAATGCACTGGTAGTTCCCCCTCCTCTAGAGCCTGAGGCAGCAGGATCACTTGAGCCCAGGAGTTGGAAGTTCCAATGAGCTACAATGGTGCCCTTGCACTCTAGCCAGGGCAACTAAGCAAGACTGTCTCCAAAAAAAAAAAAAAAAAAAAAAAACCCACAAAAAACAACCCCAAGAGCATCCCACAAAACAAATTAAGGAATTGAAGTTCGGGGAAAGAGAAAAGAACTTAAGCACTTTAAATTAGTTTATACCCATAAATCTTGGCAGATTATACCCTGGAATATTGAATTAACATGCTTCATCATAAGATGCTTTATGTTTCATCTTTAGAGAAACTTTGGAGAATGGAAGAGTTGCTCCAAATTAAAGAGAGATAAATGGTGTGGTTATAAGAAACTGAAGACAAGGGCGGTGCCTGTAGTTCAGTGAGTAGGGCTCTGGCCCCATATGCTGAGTGAGGATGTCCGGTTCGAACCCGGGCCTGGCCAAACTGCAGCAAAAAAATTAGCCGGGCATTGTGATGGGTGCCTGTAGTCCCAGCTACTTGGGAGGCTGAGGCAAGAGAATCGCCTAAGCCCAAGAGCTGCAGGTTGATGTGAGCTGTGATGCCATGGCACTCTATCAAGGGCGACAAAGTGAGACTTTGTCTCAAAAAAAAAAAAAGAAGAAGAAGAAGAAAAGAAACTAAAGATAAGATTGATAAATGCAGATTTCTGAGCTGTGTTCAAGCTCTGGAGTCTTCCTCCTGTGAATGAAATCTGCATCTACCTTTTGCTACATCAAAATCTTAAGCAAATTACTTAACCTCCCTTAAGTTGTTTCCTCATCTGTAAAATGAGATGAACAAGCATGATAATTGTTTCAATGAGATATGAAAACAAGATAAATGTGTAAAATAGTGCAATGACTTTGTCACAGTACGTACTCAATAAATTAGTATTTATGGTCCATGAAAGCTGGTATTAATTTCAGCAGTTTGAAAAATCAGGAGGAACAACTTTTTTCAAGATCAGCTTACTTTCTTTAAAGCCCTATTGACTACTTCTGAATGTCTGGGAGAAAGGCCATTGCCAACCTCAGAGGAAAAGAGGCTTGATTCAGTCCATGGGGCCAGAAAGAAATATCTATAAAACCCAAACATGGGGCCTGCCCATTTTCTCTTGCACCTAACATTGTTCAGGTAGATGGTCACTGGCCCCTAAATCAATAGGCATGGCATGAAGAATGGGGCTAAAGACACATATCTTTTTTTTTTTTTTTTTTCAGTTTTTGGCCAGAGCCGGGTTTGAACCTGCCATCTCCGGCATATGGGGCCGGCATCCTACTCCTTTGAGCCACAGGCGCTGCCCAAGGCACATCTCTTTTTTTATAATCTCTAATTCAGTATGTTTTGAAACAATGCAGGTAGTATGATAACCATGGGGAAGAATCCTAGATTTAAAGTCACATTGGTACTTTGAAAATTTTTACCAATGTGGTCTTTGAACTTTGACACTTTTTACTAATGTGATCTTGACTTTTCTGTGCCCTGGGGTCCTCATCTGTAAATGCTATATAATACACATGTTATTATTTCCTATGTGAACATTTCCTACAAATGAAATTATATAAGATACGGTCTTTTGTTACTTTTGTCTTTGACTCAGCATTAATATGTTCAGCGTTCATCAGTGTTGTCTCATGTATCAGCATTTCATCCTTTTTAATTGATGGTAGTATTTCATTGTATGGACATGTCATATTTTGTTTATCCACTCAATTGATACACATTTGAATGTTTGCACTTTCTGGCTTTTATGAATAATGCCATTATGAACATTTGTGAAGAAGTGTTTTGTGGACATATGTTTTCGTTTTTCTTGCTTAGATGCATCTAAATGGAATTGCTGGGTCATATGGCAATTCTGTGTTTAATGTCTTGAGAAATCCAAGGCTAATTTTTAAATACAGTAGAATCTCCATAATTGACCACATCCCTACATTGACTACCATTTTTAAGTTGTCCTAATTTTCATAGACTAGACATGTACCACGTGTATGTATCAAATACAGTAGTAGGCCTAGTTTCTCGTGTTGACCACCTCTGTATGTTGATGAGTTTGTTACAGTTCCTTGGGTGGTCAGCTTACAGAGGTTCTATTATATAATATACTTTTATTACTTTGGAATAAATATGTATAGCTTTTCTATGTTCTTGAACAAAGCTGCCTATACAAGTTTTCTTTCCATTTGTAAATATCATTAAAAGTTATCAATGTTTCACAAGCATCATTGAGTATAAGGATAAGTCTGTATCCTTAAGGATTATGGGAATATACAATCTAATAGGAGAAACAGATTATATAAGCAATTCTAGTTCAGTTCAATAGGTGAAATAGAGGGAAATTGTAGTGTCCCAGAGGAGGGAATCCTCACCTCTGCTTGAGAGAAACAGGAATAACTAGGGAGGAAATACAAGATTAGATTTTGTTTGATAGTTACTCAAATAAGGTGTTAGAGGAAGTCATTTTAGGCTAGTGATTAATATCTGCAAAGGCACAGAGATGTGAAACCATGGCTTAAGTGGGCAATCACAAGTAACTATGTATTGCTAGAGTATTGTTGGGAGAAGTAACTAGAAATGTAAGATTAGAGACCACCTGACAAGATCAAAATAGTCTTTTAGGGCATGTTGAAGAGTTTGAATTTAGGAGTCTGGATTTTTTTTTTTTTTTTAAAGCGAACTGGATTACTCTGTATGTATGTGAGTGGGTACATGTGTACACACATATACTATCAAAACATTGGAACTTTTCCTGGAGCTTAATTTTATTTGAAGATTTGGTAGAAGATAATTTTTTACATTAACACAATCAGATTAACATTCTTATGAATTTTTCAGATAAATTTAGATAATTTTAGAGCTTATTAGGGCTGCTTTGACAACTCTGAAGGCATGGTATTCTGGGCTTCTTTAGCAACTAAACCGTATAGGGTGTTTAACTTTTATTACCAAATTTTATCTTTTCTGACCTTTTTTTTTTTTAAAAGACTGGTCCTTGGGCGGTGCCTGTGGCTCAGTGGTAGGGCGCCGGTCCTATATATCGAGAGTGGCGGGTTTGAATCTGGCCCCAGCCAAACTGCAACAAAAAAATAGCCAGGTGTTGTGGCAGGTGCCGTAGTCTCAGCTACTCGGGAGGCTAAGGCAAGAGAATCGCCTAAGCCCAGGAGTTAGAGGTTGCGTGGCACTCTACTGAGGGCAGTAAAGTGAGACTCTGTCTCTAAAAAAAAAAAGAGAGAGAGAGAGACTGGTTCCACTCTGTTGCTCAGTATAGAGTACAGTGGCATGATCATAGGTCACTGTAACCTCCAACCTTTGGGTTTTACCAGTCCTCCTACCTCAGCCTCCCGAGTAGCTGGGATTACAGGTGCATTTCTGTAATTTTTTTTTTTAGCCTACGCTTGGCTAAAGGTTTTACTTATTATTTGGAGAGATAGTATCTTGCTACGTTACCCAGGCTGATCTCAAACTCCTAGGCTCAATGATCCTCCCACATTGGCCTTCTACAGAGCTGGGATTTATAGGCATGAGCTACCATGTCCAGCCTATTGAGACAAGAGTCTCACTATGTCGACCTTGGTAGAGTGCTATGGCATTACAGCTCATAGCAACCTCCAACTCTTGTGCTTAAGCAATTCTCTTGCATCAGCCTCCCAAGTGGCTGGGACTACAGGCACCTGCCACAACACCTGGGTATTTTTTATTGCAGTTGTCATTGTTGTTTAGCTGACCCAGGCCCGGTTCAAACCCACCACCCTTGGTGTATGTGGCTGGCACCATAACCACTGTGCTAGGGGCACCAAGCCAAGCTTATTAGACATTAAAAAAAAAAAAAAAAAAAAAAACTCTTAACATTTCTAAAATTGAAATGTGTCTTGAAGTCTTTTTTTTTTTTTTTTTTTTTAGAGACAGAGTCTCAATTTATCGCTCACCTTAGAGTGCAGTGGTGTCACAGGTCATAGCAACCTCTTAACTCCTGGGCTTTGGCAATTCTCAGCCTCCCGAGTAGCTGGGACTACAGGTGCCTGCCACATACACCTGGCTATTTTTTGTTGCAGGTTGGCCGTGGCTGGGTTCTAACCCACCACTCTACCCACTGAGCCACAGGCGCCACCAAGCATCTTGCAGTCTTATTTAATTAGAAAAGTCAACAGAATCATTATAGAAAACTTCAAATATACAGAAAATAACCTGTAAATCCACTGTATTCAAAGATAACTACAACTGTAAAGTAATATAAAATTATATTGGATCTTCTATTGCACTAATTCTATATGTCTAAGTCAGGGTACTCTTTATAGGAAGACATTCTTAAAAGTTGAATGTTATGTCATAGCTTTGGAAACTAAAGTATTCAAAGTAGAGTGAATTGAGGTGAGATCTATGACATTCAGGAGTGCAGCCTTTAAAACCTGTGGTCATCTAGGCTGGAGCTGTGAGCCAAGTATCCCAGACCAGAGCTGGCCCTTTAGAAGGGTCTGGAGAGTGGCTTGTAATCCACCTTTAGTTTCTCACCCCCATTTTACAGATAGTTTTTAGATTGTCACAGGTTATTTTTTAAGTTA
>CAUYPK010004996.1:0-25179 GCA_963574355.1 Loris lydekkerianus
TTCTTAGCAAAGTATCTCAGGAATGGAAGAAAAAGTATCCAATGTACTCAGCTCTACTATGAAACTAAATTATAGCTTTCACATGAAGGCTATAACCCAACTATAGCACAAGACTATGGGGAAAGGGCCAAGGAAGGAGACGGGAGGGGGGAGGTTTTGGTGGAGGGTGGGTAATGGGTGGGGCCACACCTACAGTGCATCTTAGAATGGGTACAGGAGAAACTTACTAAATGCAGAATACAAATGTCTACATACAGTAACTAAGAAAATGCCATGAAGGCTATGTTGAACAGTTTGATGAGAATATTTCAGATTCTATATGAAACCCCCACATTGTACCCCTTGATTGCACTAATGTACACAGCTATGATTTAACAATAAAAATAAATAAATTTTAAAAAAGTACCTGAAAACGGAGTTTCCTAAATACCAACAAAGAAGTGACTGACTATAAAATCTTTCAATACTATGTTAAGTGAATAAAGAAGTCAGAATAAGTTATAGGGTGAAAAATCAAAGAGGGCTGACGTAATTAGCTTACTAAAAAATGGAAGTGCTACTTCATGGACAGATAAGTGGGACGTATAAGATCCCAAGTTGTAAAAAAGATAGAATTTTCTATTTCTGATTCATAAAGGATAATGTTCGATATGCTCTCATAAAATGTAAAAAGACTTTTTGATAACATATAGAAATGTAAGAAAAATCTTAAAAAACAAAAAATATATAATTATTATATTCTTTCAAAGGTAATATTATATAGTTTTCATAGTATTTAAGACTCATCTGAAATCTTCATTAGCAATATATAAATCTTGCTTGCCAGTCTTTTCTTGACTTAATAACGAAAAGGAACTGCCTCCAGAAAAGCAAACTAATGTTTTATGGAGGTAGCCTGCAGCCCCCATTGAATCATCAGGATTAGGCAATGACCCTCTTTTGGTTATATTTATCTGACTGCTTTCTGCAGGAAGGGAACATTAATAGCTATATAAAGCTTCAACACATGTTGCCCAGAAAGGACTATATAATCTTCTATTATTTCTGCCTGTAAATGACTACATGCCTAGCACTAGCCTGGGGCAGAACTGCCTGCATCATGGGCTTAATGAAGCTGTAACTCTCTGTTTATAATTCTTTCCACTTCTAACTAGTATTGGATCCAGGGGAAATGAGATGATATGCTTCCCCTAGTCGGATCATTGGGGCTACTGACCAGTGCTGTGTGCAGACACGAGCAGTGCAATGGACGCAGTTCAGGTTCTGTGACCTGCTCTGCCCGTCACTTGGGAGAAAGAATTCAGATCTGGGCAGTTTGGGGCACCTGAAAGCTTTACTCATAGAACAAAGTCTGGGGTAAGGTTGCCTGTGGGTGTGCACAGGCGGGCAGGCTGGAAACATGTTTGTATGCAATTGCCTTCTGCCTTTTCCCAGATGACAGGAAGCAAGGCTGGGCCTTTATGACATTTTTAATTTGCAGAAGTTCATTTGCAGAAGTTCTCCTTCAGTGTCCTCAGCCCATTTCCATTTCTGATCCTGTTTCTCCCTAAGGGTCATCTACTTTGTCAAACTGTTATGGACTTTTAGATTACCAATTTGGTTTGCCAAGTCTCTTCAGGTCACCACAAAAGAAAAGGAAGGAAATACACACACACACACACACACACACACACACATTTACATTTTTTTAATTAAATCTAAATTGAATGTTAATTTGCATTTTAAAACCCTTCTCTCCAATTTTGGAACAAAAACTTAGAACCAAGCCATTATTAAACAGACAAAAAAGGTTTTAAAAGTAGGGATTTCTTCTGCAAGTGTCCTGAGCATCTGAGTGAGGAAATGCGGGCTTTGGTGAGTCTCCTTCCTGAGTGTCTCCTGGGAGTGGGGACTGGGACCCAGATCAGAGCAGGTGCAAATGTAAGCACTCTCGTGGAGAAGTGGGTGTCTGGGCTCTTTTGACCCTTTGCAGTGACAGCTCTGTGACCTGAAGCCAGCCTGCTATGTTACGTCCAATGCCAAGCAGCTTCCCACCTTTTTTCCTCCTTTCCCCCCCTCTCTTTTAGTTCATTTATTTTTCTACTCTTGACCAGCCAAACAAAACCTGGCCTTGTGATCTACACACTGAGCAGAATCATCCTTCCCCTGCACCATGCCCAGGCATGTTTCTTCTTGTTGTTAAGAACTTATTAGCAATTTAATTCACCCTGTTTTCCCTCAGATGGAAAATGCAACTTTCTCAGTACCATGAAATCAAAAGCAGTATAGGAGGGGGACAAAGAGCTATGGACTTGCTGCTGCCAAAGTACAGCAACAACTTCAGGGGCAGTTACAGAACCGCCTGCACCTCTGAGATGGTGCAGACTGGTCTATTAGCAGAGTGGAAACCACGCTTCAGGGGGTTTAGCTAGTGACAGAGAAGAAGAAAGACAATAAGATGTTGCCACAAGTCACAAAAACAGGGAAAGATTATCATTAAATATGACTTGCATATTTGCTGGCAGAGAGAAAAATGGCAATAGAAATAATAATTTTGAAGAACAATTAACTGATGGCCATGACTCCAAAGAGACAAAAGGCAATGAGTTCTGAGGAAGTAGAGGGTTAGCTCCTGAGAGACGAGGTATAGCAGGATTTGGAGATGCTGTAGGTTTCTACCAGCTAGCTTTGATCTTGTTAACTGATCTTTTGAGACTTTGGGCACAGGGATGAAAGCTTGAGAAGAGCACAAAAGATGTGGAGTGGCTGTGTTACATCCTCTGGAGGTGGGCCAGGTGTGTCAGCTCTATTTATGGTGGACTACAAGTCCGTGGATCTTAAAATAGCAGCAACAGGTTTCAGAAATTAACAAGAGCCCAACGGAGGGAATAATCACAGAAAACAAGGTAATCCTTGAGTGAATTCCCGTAAGTCTTTCAAGAGGTCCTTTGGAAAAAGCATTAGAAGACCGAGGTTACAGCACAGTCTCGGACACTAATAGCTTTGCTATCTACAGCGTGATCATTGTTTCCCCCATCAACCTGTCCATTGCCATGTGGGTGTCCATTAATTTACTCAACAAATATTTACTGTCAACTCCTACCTGTTGCTGTGTTAGGAATGACAGGCACTGCATGCAAGAGAAAATAATTGTTTCTGTGCTCAAACTTCCCTCAATCCAGGGGCTACCTACCCTGCTCCCTTAGTAGGAGGGTCAACTGAAATAACAAATCAGACTATATTTTAAAAATTTTGAAGCCAAATGTAGAAAAAAATTCTGTAGAGAAGTCATTTTCTTTTCCTGGAAACAATTACCTGGTTGTAACCAAGGCCATAGCAATGATTATAATTTCTCGATAAAAGACTCTATCTCCAAATCATGTCCCATGGCTCTCCCAGGCTCAGACCCTCCTATTTACTGCCCAGCTTCCCAGGAGTCAGGGCAGCCACTGTCTCCCACTGGGAAGCAGGGAGGGTGGGGTTACACTGTGCTCCTGTTATGCTCGCTCCTTCCTCTTGTCCCCAGTGACTGGTCACCCTATTCCTGTGGCTGGTTCCTCTAATGAAGATATCAGTGCTAATTCCAGCAGAAGCACAATACAGAGCTGTCCCAGCAGCCAAGTGTAAACCAGCGGAGTTCTTTGATCTGCAGCCTGGTGCATTCTTTGGGTGGCCAGAACTTTGGAAGGACAAGCTGAAAGAGTTTGGCGATTGGAAGCCAGGGCAGAGGTAATGTTCTGGAGAGGATTTCTGGGAGTAGAATTAAGGAAATTGCCTTTTCTTTTTGATGTCTGAGTCTAGAATAGGAAAAGTATTTTTTGAAATGTGTCCAGGGGTTCTGGGAATGGTCTGTCACTACAATTACGGCTGCAGGATTGATTTCGCTCTAATACCTAATCGTTTTTAGCATATCCATTCTTGTTTCATATTTCAGTTTCACCTACTATTTAAAAAAAATGTAATTGATCATGGAAGATGGGGGCGGTGGGAGGAACCTTTCTCTTTTTCTGTGTTCGGGTCAAGGAGGAAGTCTGTTTTTAAAATGAGGATTTCTAAGATGTGAAAAAAGATAAGCTGGAGACTGCGGAGGAGCGAGGGAGACGAAACTGAAATTGCTTTACTATCTTCTTTTCAGTCTACCTCTGTGGAGGGCTGTGTTTACACCCAGAGTCAGAAATTCAATTCCTAGCAGGCTTACCAGGCACAGGCCTGATCACCCTGTATCTAGACAAGAGAATAGCAGCACAAAGCTGTGAAAAGGGAGATTGCGCGTTCATCTCCAAATAATTCATTTCTGTAAACCCTGCATTTCTTGGGGTATCTGGGTAGAAAAGTATGTGGCTCTAGACACATCCCCCCCACGCTTCCCTCCTCCTACCTCATATCTCAGATCTCCTCAAAAACCTAGAGATTTGTCTGATAAAGGCAAAATCTCCCACATGCGTTACAGTGGAGGTAGGTTTTTATGTGCAGATTTTGCCACGTGAATCCCTGTCTCGCCGTGTTCCCCTGCTCTTCACAGCTGTCTTCATTCCCCGATTTGCCCTGAATGTGGATGTTCTCCAGTGGACGTCCTCTGATACTGAACGTGTGAGAGACGCTGGGAGGGTCTTCCCTGCTCCTTCAGTGATGACACTGCTCCTCTCACTGCCCTGTCCCCGTTAACCTCAGCTGATTGGTGTGATTTGTTTCTGTCCTTGGGCTAGAGAAGCTCATTTCTCTCTACATGCCCTACTTTACATCCCTCTTGATTGAATTTTCCATTTAATTCAATTCAACAAGTATTTACTGATAATTGTATCCAATGTGGAACAAAGATGCAAATAAGACACTGTCTCACTCTCTCTCTCGCTCTCTTTTTTAAAGGAACTTAGAATTCTGGGAGGAGGCAGCTAAGCACAGAATAGGTCAACTGCAGAATCTAATGGGTCGATAGATTCTGGTGATGCCCTGGAGAAGAACTCACTAAAGATGCATCCACATTCCCAGGAAGGCTTTTCAGGAACTCTCTATTTTGGCTTTTTCCAATTTCTAAATTCCTGCATCACTTGTTTGGAGCTGAAATCAGCATTTTCCACAGTGTGTTCCTTATAACACTAGTCCCAAGAGGTGCTCTGTGAAAAAACAATTTCATGATTAATTAAGAATATGGAATGTATACATATTCTCCTCTTGGAAACCCACACTATATGATGACACACCCAGGTTTTCACCAGCAGAGAAGCAGAAG
Organism: Loris lydekkerianus; assembly: GCA_963574355.1. Classification (NCBI taxonomy): domain Eukaryota; kingdom Metazoa; phylum Chordata; class Mammalia; order Primates; family Lorisidae; genus Loris; species Loris lydekkerianus. Next base: position 5,210 of record CAUYPK010004996.1, read on the forward strand.
AAAATTTGTTTAACCCAGAATTTTCTGATTCCATATACTCACATACCACTTTTTCCATAATACTTTAAAGGAAAAGTAGTGTTTCTCAAACCATGCCTGGAAACATTGCCCTAATTAATTCATTCAGTGATAAATATAATAATGTTATGAAAATCTTATGTGTATGCAAGATTTTATTTTTATTGTCATGTAAGAGTACTTTTTTGTTTCATGTAAGAGCACTTTTTCATGCCAACTGGATTATTTAGTCCTAGAATTATACTGTCCAGGAGTAGTTAAAATGTAGCTGGTCACAGATGAGAGGCATTGTAAGGGTAAAATACACACCAGATTTGGAAGATAATGCGGAAAAAGAACGTGAAATATCTAAGTAGTATTTTTTATATTGAAATATAATATTTTTGATATATTTGGTCAAATTATTATTAAAATTAACTTCTCCTTCTTTTTACTTAAAAAAAAAAATACAGCTCCCATTATCTTTCCACTGTCCTAGAAACAGAAACTGTTTTTTTCCCTGTGTTTTATGATTTTCAGCAGCACACAGAAAGACCATATACCCAATGAAAATATTTCAAACATACTTGTTGTCTAAATTAATTTGGTTGAGGAAGGCAGTGACTTAGATCAAATCCTATCCTCCCAAATGTTCACACTCTTCCTCAGTGTCACACCCCAAGTGGGGATGGTTTCTGTTGTCTGTTTCCTGTTTAAGCCTATAACTGACAGAGGGTGAATCCAGTAACCCTGTGACGACACTGACATTCTCAAACCCCTCGGGAGGTCAGCCTTAGCTCCCCGTCACAATGCTAACGTGCTCTTGTATCTCAGAGCAATCGTTCTGATGATGTTTCTGCAAATTTCTGTAGTTTTTAAGCACTACAGACCATAGAGTTACTCCCTGGCATTGAATTTAAATTTGCTAAATAGATCATCATTGTTTCTCATGAGCCACATATTATTCCTTAGTGGCCAAGGGATAAAAAAGCAGAAGTTAAAATTTCCACTATTACCACCCACGCTTCAAAGGAATCTTCCCAGATATGTCCTGAAGATTTATACAATAAAGTTCAGAAATAACTTATATTGACCATGTTTTCAGTTACTGATAGGAGTGAAACTTATGAAAAAAATCACACACTTTGATAAGTCACGCTCCATCTGTGAAATAATTATACCAGGGCAGGAAATCTTGTAACCTCCTGTATGTCCAGCCACATGACCGTATTTGACACATGCACACAGAGCAGCCACTCGGGCAGTGACTTCCGGAGAGTGGTGACGAGGCTGCCCTGATGGCAGCTGATGTGAAAGCTGTATCAAGAGGAAAATAAGCAGCATTGGGCAGAGCTCTCCAAAGCATGAGTCAGAGTAAAAAATAGGAAACGACACCACGGAAAATAAAGTGCAGATGCTTTCAATCAGACAAGAGTGTGTTTGTGCCACTCACACTTGCCATCCTAGGAGAATTACAATGAAAACGGGTCTGACATATCATCTTCCTCATAGAGGTACAGCACAGACGCAGGAAACCGTACTGAATGTAAACTACCAAAGACAGGCTTTCGTTGAAGAGGCTACACAAAGGCGCCAAGAAAGATGTATGCCCATGACATTCCGGACCTTGTATTTGAACAATAAGCCTTCTTTTCCATTTGGTTAGGCTGGTTGAATAGTGTTTTCAGAGATTTTCGAGTTTGTCAATGTTAAGACATAGGGTATTGAGCATTGTTTTTCCAAAATAATTGACTATTCTAATGAAACCTCCTTGTCTTTTGCATAATAACTGCTATCCCCGAATGCTGTTTTCTGACTTGTTTAATTTAATTTTTTATTAAATCATAACTGTATACATTTATGGGGATTTGATTTACAGTGTGGAATGCTTAACTCAATCTGATTAATAAAACCATCACCTCACTTACTTATTTTTTGTGATAAGACATTTATAATTGACTGTTAGTTATTTGGAAATGTATTCTAAACATATTGTGTCAGTCTTTCTCCAGTCTAACCTCACTATACTCTGTTATCAGACTTGAAACACATTTTCAAACTCATCTCCTCAGTATTAAAAAAAAAAAAAAGTCAGTGATTTCTCTGTGACATTGAACAAAGCCACCCTTTCTAGGCTGACCTTCAATTAAAGCCCAGAATCTACTTGTCTGGCCTTACCTCAGCAATTTGGGGAGCTTGTTTCCTCACTCTTAATGCCTACTAGGCTCAGCCTCCATCTCTGCACTTCTGGCTCCACCCATTGTCCAAGGTGCAGCTCACAGCCTTCCCAATATTTATGGCTCTACAGTGTCTGGATACCCTAAGCATTTTTCTACCCCATGTCTCTCAATCTCTCTCTCTCTCCCTAACAACTGTAAACAATTCATCTGTCTGAATCCTGAACTACATTCTGGCTCTGCTAATTGCGACCTGTTCAACATTGGCTATTACTTAACCTCTCTGTGCCTTAGTTTCCTTGAGTGCAAAAGTCAAGATAATCGTAGGACTGACTTCAAAGGTTTGGTGTGAGAAATCAATGAGTTTCTGTCAAGTGCTGGGAACAGTGCTTGATTCATTGCTTGCCTTTTGTAAATTATTTGCTGTTATTTGTAGCAGCTGTCATGTTAAAGGCATTAGCATTATTTTTGTATCCCTGACAGTATGTGATCTCACACATTGTATATGATCAATAAACATTTATAGAATGAAAGACTAAGTGAATGAACATAGAGCAAGAAACTTGACAATGAGAATCAATGAATTAATTTGTTGCTACATTTAAAAACTGCTTTAGGAATTCTTTTTAACAGTGCTAGGACTTACGAGGTACTCTTCAGAAAAAAAAAAAGATTATGATGTTTTTTAAAGGAAGGTCTAAACTAAAAAACAAAGCTCTATTAGCTGGCAATTTGTGAGTTCTCTACTTTTTTTTTTAAAAATGTAATATTTTAGTGTGCAATTCTGGAGAAGCAAACATTTATCTTAATTTATACTTGAGATCCTTAAACTGCAATAAACTTCCACAAAATGAAAATTGAGTTCAGTCCAGGCTAAGAATAATGTCAAGCGAATGGAGTTTTTAACTTTCCAGATTGCTTCTGTGCCCATTGTCTCATTAAGGTTCTCTTGCTATAATGAGCCAGACTTATGGGACAATGTTTTAAAAATAAAACTGAAGAAAAAGAACAGAATAGGCCACAGCTATTCCTCTCTACCAGAGTACAGTAGCACAGGGAACTCTTCAGCCTCTGAAAATCAATGTGCATTTCAGGAGGAGGACTCCTGCCTTTCAGCCACAGCATTTTCCCCTGCTGTCCTATAACTATGCCTTGCACTAAATTTAACATGTCCTTAGACTCCTATTTAATTCTCGCAGCTGGGAGACAAGACTAGTCCAGCCAAATCTGTTTTCCTAGACTACCTAAAAATTGGCCCTTCAATAATTTATTTTCTCCACTATAATGGCCTCTAACTAAGTTCTAATAGATTTTGCCACACGGTTGCTGCTTTAATCAGAGAAGAGCATTTTATGGGCTTGTTAATCGTGCTCTATTTCAAAGGCTTCTGATTAAGCATTTGCCTGATGGTTGCAAGCAGCCAGAAGGGACAATGGAGGCCACTTGCTTACTGAGGAGTGGCGTTTGCAGGTAGCTTTCTTGCAGGGCCTGCAGCAGACTGCACACAGCTAGTCCCAGCTGAGCACATTGAAGCTTCAGTTCCCCTCAGCTCTTAGCAACGGATTGTTCACAGCAATTTTCTCCCCACCATTTTATTCACCAGTACGATTCCAGAAGCCAATAGCAAAATTCCTCCCTGCTCCCCAAATCCCAGAGCAGCTAAATTATTTCTGAAAACTGAATGACATGCTTGGCAAAAGAATGTATTCTACTGCGCAGCGCTGCCTACAACAAGGTTTACTTTGGCCTCCTCTGCTAGCAGACCCACTAAACACAATCTCCCCTGCCTTCTAGGAAAACAGCAGCGTAAGCCACACTGTCTCTTTACGTGCACTGGTCGGGGCACTAAAGTCACGGCCAAACAACACAAAAAGGCTTCCTGGATGCAGTAAAACCTCCGCTTCTTCAAGGCCAATTTATAGTCCACTCACAAGAACACACATTCAGACCAAACGCCAACCAAGTTTGAGGTTTTGTTAGAAGTCAAGACACCAGAAATAAGTACTGAGTAGTCTTTTTTGAAAGAAAGATAAACTTGCATGTATTTAATTTACTTTTTGATGCTGAAGATAAATATTTTCTTCAAAATTCATAGCTGTCTGGAACTCCTTCAAATTTCTTAGATACATGTGCAAATTTCTCTATCCCTTTAGTGGCCATTACCAGGAGGAGAGAAGTAGAAATATTCTTGGGGTGAATTTAGCAATAATTGGTCCATGACCTATTCAAAGTTTTCTACATTTGGTTCCAGAATAAACACTTAAAGCAGCATTTCATATTTTCAACCTGTGTTAAATGTGTGTCTCCTTTGACCTAAAATAATCCGTGTTTTCAAAACATCAAATTTTCACCTAGAATTGTGAACATTAGCTATGTTGATGTACTTTCAATCGCTAGAAAAATGAGTTCTTTGTTTTGGCCTGTGCTTTTGTATAATGAAAAGTGCTCCTGCTGTCTCCATGAAAAATGAGATTAATTAGACTGGGGAAGAAACAAAGGAAAAACATTTAAAATTTATCTTAAGTGTCTTCACAAGCAAGTTATTAACTCCTCAAAAGGACTTCCTGGGTTAATATTGTAGGGTGTTTTATCACGTCTACTAAATGGGCCCGGGGTCTTACGTTTATATTTGCATCTCCTATTTTGAAAGAATTTATAGAGTGATTAATAAAAACAGAAGACTTTGGTATGGTGGTTTGTACATTGTAGTATAAAAGGGAAGAAAAACACAGTATTTATATAAAAACGAATAAAAAAGTATGTAACACATCATTTTAGTTCTCTCTAATGACTTTACAAAATTAAAAAGTTCCTTTCCTTTATGAGACACAATGACCCAAAACACAAATTCAGATTCATTTCTAGCCTTCACATCATATTGCATTTTGTCAGAAGCAATGGGTCATACCTAGTTGAGAAGGTTGACAGATTTAACAGAAAAACAAAACCCAAAACCATGTTCAGCTGAAATGATCATCAGTTAACAGCTTTGCCATGTGTAAACAATATATTCTCTGGTTTAATGGCTGGGAAAAATGGTGAAATGTATAGTTTGTTCTTTGACAATTAAGTTTCTTTCTTTCTTTCTTTTTTTTTTTTTTTGCAGTTTTTGTCTGGGGCTGGGTTTCAACCCGCCACCTCTGGTATATGGGGCCAAGCCCTACTCCTTTGAGCCACAGGCTCTACAGTTAAGTTTCTTTTTTGTCAGTACTAATCAGGTAGTGGCATGAACTTCTTTTCTTGCTACCATTTAAAAATATATTATAGACAGGGCTTGTTCTTCCACATTAACAGAGGCCGAGACTGCAGACAGATGAAGTCCGCAGGCACTAATTTTGACTCTATTATGTACATGTAAGAAAAATGCATCTTACTTTTCTATCAGACATATCTTACTCTTGTAGCCCAGTTTTACAGGACATATGAAATAGTAGAAATTTGGAATAAATCAGAACTAGGTTTAAATCTTAACTACCGCTAATCCTGGGCAAGTTACCAACCTTATAAAACCTTAAGTTTCTCGTCTATAAAGGAGAGTTAATCACATTTACATAGTGGGATTACTGGGAAGCTATCCATCTAAAGCACCTAATCAAGCCTAACACACAGTAGGTGCTCAGGAAGGGAGGCTCCCCTGCATTTGTCTTTCCTCTGCCCTGAATCTCCTCCTCTCCATCTGCTTGTGGTTCCCTCTTTAGGATTTAGAGCACACCCTGTCACAGATGGAATTTTCCGATGACCCATGAGAAGAAGAAATTAAAGAAGAAATTGAGTTAATTTTATTAGTTGAAGTGACCCAAGAGGAGGTTGACACAAAAGAGAGAAAAACATTTCATATCATCCAAACAAGCCTAATAGATATAAGCATACTTGGTTACTATAAATGGTTTATTTTTTTAACTACAATAACCCAGGTTGTTCACATTTTTCATCATTTAACTTGGTATCTTTAATAAAGGTTGGCCAGTCTAATAGCTCTCCCATTTCACTTTTGGTTCTTCTCTTTTAATGTTTTAATCAAACATTTGTTCATATGCATTGTAAAAACAGATAGACATTAACTATAGTAAACCACAAATTTGAGTCAATGGAGGTCTTTTGGGGTAACGCAAAATCCCATGTCGTGGTGTATTTCGGTCCCTTTGTCAACTTGTTACATGATAAATGAAAGAGATCAGAAGAACAAAATAAAAATTAATCCACCTTAAGAGTTCTATATGCTATGGTCAGATCCCAGATCCAAAAGGAAACTTGATATAGGTTTTGAAAGCACTTTGGTGTCTTGGAATGATTTTACTTGAACAGGTTCCCAGAAAATACATGGTTCAGCCTGGTGACAAATTGTCAGAAAGTAGAGGGAAAACACTCTGCTTCTATTCAACTGAAAACATAAAAAGTTTACCTACTTTTCTTATTTGGAAATTTTGACATAAATTAAATGTCACTGGGGTTGAAAATTTCTTATTTATTTAAATACATGTGTTTTGCATTCAGACACAGAAATGAATAAAAGTTAATTTTCCCCGAAAATTTCTTTAGCCTTTAATTCTTCTACCCTAGCGATTTTTAAATAACTACATCTTCTTTGCCCTGGAATGTCTGTCCTGTAGTTATTCAAGTTTGAACCGTTTTATGCACCATATGATGTTGCGTGAAGGGTACTAGGAGTAAGGTAAGCTCTTGCACTCTTGGGCCTCGTTACTTGATTCCAGATAGCACACATACAGAGCAGCTTGCACACTCATGTACATCCTCTATCTCACAGGTTTAGTATTTCTTGTCCAAAATACCTGTGACCAGAAGTGTTTTGGACTTCAGGTTTTTTATTTTTATTTTGGAATATGTGTGTTATATACTTACCAGCTGAGCATCCCTAATCTGAAAATCCAAAGTCCAGAAAGCTCCAATGAGCATTTTCTTTGAACCTCAAAAAGTTTCAGATTTTGGATCATTTTGGATTTTGGATTTTCAGATTATGGATAAACTTTATGGACATATGGGTCTTATAATTAAGTTCGTGAACTTGTCCTGGGAAAAGTGCTACATACGTCATTGCTGAATCCCACTACAATCGACCAAGGGGAGAACTTGGACGATGACCATTGTGATATTCAGCAATGAGGTATGTGGCACTTTTCCTAGGATGGGTTAATGCTTAGTTGTCGGACCTTGTACATATCGTGTTATAGGAAAGGATGAGAAAAAAGTGGTGAATGAATGAGGTGACACAGGAAAGTGCCAATTATATTGAGGAAATAGCACATAGGTATGGTAGGTAAAAGTTGCAGGTTTAAATAAAATGTTGAAGCTTAAGAGATTTTCCCCTTTCCAATTTCATTCTCCTCTGCTTCTGGCTCTATGATTCACTCATGATGTTAGAAATGTGATAATTGTTTAAGATATTTCCAATGTATTTATAAAAGTTTATTTATGTTATTTCTTGCTGTCCAGAAAATGGACATATCTAATCTAGATGGTAGCAAAAAAAAAAAAAAAAAAAAAAAATTGACCAAAATATTTATGATAGGCCTAATTATAGGGTCATTTTGTTGTTAAGTAGAGGAAATAATGCTGAAGAAAAGTGCATAAATTGAATTATTTAAATAATAGTGTTTCCCTTTTTCTTTATGTCATCTTCTCAGTTTCTGTGATGAGTGTGTCAATTAAAAGTACATTTTGAACAAGATCTGAAACTGATACATCTACCAGAGTTTTGGACTCAAAATGCAACAAAAAGAATCACAGAGGCATGCAACCAATAACCACCCAAATTTAAGTGAATTAGAGCTTTTCTGCTTTGCTACACTAGTCAGAAAGCCACAGGCATTCCACCACCCCAAAAGGATTTGGAGAACCGACAGAAAGTTACAAAAAATGAATACAAAAATAATTGTGCTGCTGCATTCCTATGTCAACAGCCATGGAAAGAGCCCCAAGTTTCAATTCAAAGACCTCCTTTGCAAAAATAATACCCGTCCTCTCAGCCTACGTTCTACAAATCCTTCAAAATCATCTCAGATGTCTCCTCCTCCAAGAAGTCTCCTGTAATGCCCGTAAGTCAATGTTTTACACTGTACTACACAGATTGAATGATGGAGGTTTATGATGTCCTTTGCTCACTAGGGCAGGAATTTTTCTATAAATATGTTAACTATTTATTAATCTTTAAAATCTTTGTCTCCTTCCTCCCTAGTGCTTTTAGAAGACGTTGCATTTGGGTTTATATTCTGAAAGGAAGCAAAAAGCATGAATAAAACAGTTCTTTTATTTTTCCCCACAAGTACCTATGCTCTGATATTTGGAAATATTTTCCTCATTCTTTTAATTCCTTCTTTTTCTATAACCACATGGTCCTTACCTCCAAGCAATCTTCATATTTATATGGTAGAGGAACAATACTGTAACAGTCAAGACTGGCCAGACTGGCTTTAAAACTCAGCAACTACCTCAGGATGGGAAGATCCGATTGGTAAACCAATTTGTAATTTAACTTAGATGACTTCACCAAGATGTAATAAAATCCTGTCATCACATTCAGGTTTCAGACTTTAGACATTTAGAAAATGTTGTAGAATAATGCAGAGCTGGTTTCATTTTTCCGAGTTTGAGAAAGTATAGTATTCAGAAGAGTTATTGATGGTCAGAAAAGGATATACATTTCTCTGCTAGGAGGAAATACAAGTGGATATTACTTCAATATCATTTGGCTATTGATTTATTTTCAGGGTTTTCTGAGTCTAGGAAAACATAATCTCCTAGTTTTTCTAAAGTTATGATTCAAACCAGTTCCCGAAAACAGTATTTGGAATTGGAGGCGATTTAGAGCATAGAAGACATAGATCTGGAAGTGAGAAAATCCTGGCCTTTGTCTTACTTAAAATACTTAGAGATATCATTTTAAAAACCACATCAGGAGAAGCCACCTAGCAAATAGATCAGTCTGGGAAGGTTGATGTCTCCTTCCCCTCTTTGCCACTCCGTTGGACCCAGTCGCTGGTATCCCTGCGGGGCATCTTACAAGGGTATATGTGAAACTTAGTAAGTGAGGAATGTAAATGTCTTGGCACAGTAACTGGGAAAATGCCAGGAAGGCTATGTTAACCATTGTGCTGAAAATGTGTCAAACGGTCTGTGAAGCTAGTGTATGATGCCCCATGATCATATCAATGTACGCAGCTATGACTTAATTAAAAAAAAAAAAAAACTACATCAGCTCATGCCATGCCTGTTTTCAACACCACTGATGCTTTCCACTGATAAAATCTAATCTTCAATATGATCTGCAAGGTAGCTGGCCATCTGTCTCCATTGCCCATCCTCTCTGCACCCATCTTACTTTCTCCCTCTGCTCTCTGCCTCATCCTCCCTGCTAGAGCCACACCACCCCCTCTACTCACTGTCCCTCAAGTCACCAGGATGTGCCCACATCAGGGCTTTTGCACTTGCTATTCTTCTTTCTGGGATGCCCTGCCCCAGATATCTGCATAGCTTTCTCCTTTCACTTCCCTGAGGTCTGCATCAAAGGCGGGCTCCTCAGAGGGGCCCCTCTTCAGCTATTGCCACACGCATATCAGCCCATTCATTCTATGCCCTTTCACCTTGCTTGATTTTTCTTCCTAGCATTTATGATTATGTGGCAGATTGTATATTTGCCTGTTAAAAATTATTTTAACTGTCTCTTCAATCCAAATGTAAATTTCACAAAAGCAGAGGTTGCGGTCTGTTTCTGTTTGCCCCCTTGTTCATGTTCACTGTTGTTGTCTGGTGCCTGTAATAATGCCCAGGCTTAGTAGGCACTCAATAAACACTTGTTGCAAGAGTAAAGGAAGCACTGCATGTATTTTCTAAATGGATACAGAGTTAATCTAATACAGAAGACATGGTAAACAACTTACATATGAAAAAAAAATGTTAAGGAAGTTGAATAAGAGTATGGCTACAACCAATCTCATTTCTTTTCTGAAAATTGTGGGAACTTTAAAGATCACCTTTGGAAAAATTCTTTCCTTTTTCATAAATTGACAAGCATCATGGTTGAACGATGTTTTCTAACAATGCTTCATTGATTTTACAGTAGTTTTTTTTTTTTTTTAAGAGTAGTTTCAAATATTCCCCATAAATGAAAAAAAAGTGTCTTGGCCTAGGAAGGGATATGTTAGAGGGAAGGTGGAATTGAACGCTGCTGTGGGACAGTATTTCTTCAGGACTCAGGGATGCTTAGATCCAGCGGTAAGATGTAGTTGCAACTATTTTAGTGTTCCTAAGATAATTACACAAGGGATTTTGACAAGTGGGAAGCAGGGGTACTGCTGGGCAGGCTTGAGCCCATGCCTCAGTCTTCTTTAGCGGGCAGGGTCGCATAATCTTTGCAAGGAAGTCTTTGTAAGTCTCTGCTGTCATTTCCCACTACATTCAATTGGTCATTTGTGCAAGGAAATGCAAAAGTGGCAGGAGGTTTTTCTATGGGTGGGACAATGTTTCTGGCTTGAGTCTCCGCCTCATTCTTCTTTAGTCAGGCAGGGTCACATATTCATTTGCGAGGAGCAATGTTTCCTTAAACCAACCCAAATTCCAGTTCATCCTGCCCGTACACCCTTTGTGCCTTAGTCACACTGGAGATGAGGATTTTTCTGTCCTCACTTTACCTCTACTTCTGAGATGCATTGCTTCCTTCTCACCACTGCTTCTGTTCTTTCTTGGCTTTGCTGTGCCACGGTCTCTTGCTTTTCTTTATCTTTACCCTTCCTTTTTAGTTTTCTTTTTTTCCGTCTTCCCTTTCCTCACTCCTGAATGTTATCATCTTCAAGGCTCAGGTCTGGGATCTCTTACATTTTTTCCTCATAAATTCTCTCTAGAAAGCATCATGCCTTCTCCAAGATGTACTTACATTTATTAGTTTATTGGTAGAAAAGTTCAAACAGAACAAAAATAGATTAAATGTAAATTGAACACATCCATATCAACAATTACCAACACATAGTCAATCTCATTTTATTAAAACTTCTATTCCCTGACCTATCCTTACTGAATTATTGTAAAGGCATTTCCAGACATTGTGCCATTTCGTCTATTAATATTTTAATATTTATTTCTAAAAGACTAGATTATTTATGTAAGTAAAATGTCATTATTAAAATCTAGAATAAATAGTAATTCCTAATTTCAGGAAATAGTCTATGTTTAAATTATTTATTGTTTATCCATGTTTTCAAATCATTGCTTTGTTTGGTTTAGGAACCTAACAATAGGTGAGCGTTGCATTTAATCAGATGATACTGTGTTCTGTCTCGTTAAATCATATCAGAAAGCACAAAATGTCTAGCTGTGTAATGTTTAAAACAAAATAATTTGTTTCCAGATTTTAATGCCACAACACGATATGGGGTGAAGCACCAGACCCTGAAAAGCTGGCTCATCTTTTTGTCACTCCAAGGTGGTAGAGACTTTGTCATTCTGTGCCACAAAATTACACTGTTTGCTTCTCACTTCTTTTATCACCTATGTAAGCAATTCCCTCGATTAAATTAATGCTGTTTGAAATACCTAGAATGTTTCTTGTTCTTGGCTGGCTTGAGTGATAGAGACAAAATCACAAGTTTAATTTTGGACAGGATGAGGCTGAGGTCCCACCATGGATGCAATGAACATAGAACCCAACGCCCTGCATGGCCTACAAAGTGTGTACCACCTGCCACGATCTACCTGTCCATTCTCTTCAACTGCTCACCACACTGTTGTTTTTCTCTTTTTATCCTCAAAAGTACTTAGCACTTTTTGTCATGGACCTATGAAAAAGCAGTTCCCATGCTGTAATTATCTTACCCTAGCCTTTCTTCACACTGTTTTCTCCCATTTGAAATACGCCTCCACAGTGAGATGTTTTCTGACAATCCCACCTACCTACAGTGCTCTTTGTCATCATCCATAGTGGCAGCCTGTTCTTATCCTTTATAGCACTTAGCAGAATTTGTAATCACCATATTATTTATTTGGATGTTTGTTTAATGCCCAGATCATCAAGTGTATTGTAAACTCCACAGAGCAGGAAAGAGAAATCATGTCGTTTTATTGAGCACTGTACCCTAGAGCCTAGATAATTGCATTCTAGAGGAAAAGAATGAATGGACATGTTCCGGAGCTGGTCAGGTGTGCTAGGGGGCAGGCCCAGGCTGGGTCAGTCACAGTATCACCTGTAGGGAAGCAAAAAGTATCAGAGTAGTACAGAAGAGCCTTTGAACACAATGACACAGCTCACTGGAGTGTATGTTTTAACAAATACCCTGGATTTTTAACCTTTTTATGGAAGTTTGAGGAATTGAGTCAAAAATTTTTTCTCCTCTACAAAAGACAAAATTTAACAGCTTGAATCATTGGGTAAGAAATACAGCTATGACTGAGTTGATAAAACCAGTGCCACTCGACTTTTAAGATTGAAGATAATTTTACAGTAAGAATATTTATAGCAATTTTATAGGATGCATAATTCTTTCATTTCTTGGGGACTCACAAAAGACTTTGTTTCTTCAGTAAACTGCAGAGCACAAATAATATTTGATACTAACAATTTAGAAGTATGCATAATGTCCCATGCTTTGAGAATCATGCAAGAATTACGTATTACGCTAGTGTTCAGCTTTCCAGGCACCAGGAAATAGAAAAAGAAACAGACTGGCTGAGAAACAGCATTTTCATGGAGGCATAAAATATCAAGAATTTCACATAAAGCCAAAGATCTCTCTTTTATAATAACCATATAACAGATAAATGCTAGTGTCTCACTCACAACATTTAAATATTATCTTCTAAACTTTTAAATTTATGAGAAAAGAAGCTTATTATAAATCCCTATGCATGCAATGTTTAGGTAATTTGTCAGTATTGAAGTAAAAATTGAAACATAATTTACCACAGACAGAGAAGGAATAAAAGGCTGTGACAAAAATTAGGACAATATGTACCAATTTATTTCATTTTCTGTCCAAAAGTATAAATTAGAAGGTCTTGAATATGAACTAATGTTTTGGGCAGTGAAGCAAATTAAAACAGATGAATGTAAAGTCTTTCTTCTCAGTCTACTTTTTTTTTTTTTTTTTTGCAGTTTTTGGCCAGGGCTGGGTTTGAACCCTCCACCTCCTGCCTATGGGGCCAGTGCCCTACTCCTTTGAGCCACAGGTGCCCCCCTTGTCTTTTTTTTTTTTTTTTTTTTTAATGACTCTATAGAAGGGCGGCCAGTGGAAAAGTATATATTCCATAATTATTAGTGTTGTATACAGTTTGTTGGATATAACTCTCAACAGTTCAGGACATTATCATATATGAATAATTGGCTGTTTGGAACATCTCAAACGCCCTGTTTCACATTACTACCTGCCCGCTGAAATTTTCTCGGCAAATTGCTTGTTTTCTTCTCACTGGAATGGGCCATACGGACTGTTCCGACACAAAAATCTCAGTTACCAGCAGCATGCTGTGGATGCAAAACCCATTCGGAAACTGTGATAATGGGGCACATCTCACCAGTAGCAGCTCATTCGCGAGAGCCCCCTGCAGAAGCCCAGTCCACCTACTTCCACCAAGTGCAGTGCTTGCTGAGTTTTGCACCGTCAAATATAGTGCTATGCAGAGACGTGGAATAAAGGGTAGAGAATAATAAGGGTGAACTTTGTCTTTCTCCATCCAGTTACTACCAAAACCTTCACCGTATTTTTCCTTATTAGTAATGACATTAAAATGTTTTTAAACTCTTGACTATTATAAGTTAACAACATTTGTATGCTGTGCATCTATTCATCTCTTGTGACTTAACAGGGATTTTAGAATTAAAATTTAAACGTATTTGGGGTAAAAAATGGACACATTGTAATCTGACAACAAATGTTTTCCTATGATATTTATTACAGCGATTTATGAAGCATATAGGTATATTTACTGAAGAGTAAGAGAATAGCACGTTTCTTGTACTTTATGTCATCTCTGTGTAGAGATGCACCATTTGTTAGAATTTTGGTCTAGTGAATGTTTATATTTGTCTGTGTTATTTAAAAATTTCCAGGGACCATATATTATTCTTCATAGACACAATCGATGCCCTTGACCTAGAGAACTTTTATTCGGCTTTGGGTCTCAGGAGTGGCAACAGGGTAGCCCTGAGCCACGTTTATGCATGTTCCCACTGTAGATCATTGATGAGGAGCAGTATCCATTTCTAAAAGGTTTTTCCGCAGGTTAGTCACCAAACAGAATGTGCTTAGTCTCCTCATAAAGGAATCTCTGTGTCTACTTCACTCCTCATTTCACTCTCAAAATTAAATAGTTCCAGACAAAGCAACAATTATTTTTAAGCTTTCATCTATATACTTAATTGAATATTGACTATTGTGCCCTTCACTAGATTTCACAGGATACACTTTGTTAAAGAACTTAACTGGTGCAGAGAGCAAAGGTAACGTATTTTTGCAACTATCATCCCATTAATGTATTAGTGGTGAGAACTTAGCACACTTCTACTGTACCCATTTTGCAATAGTATTTTTTGTTCACTCACCTCCATTTCTTTACTATAATTTTTTGGCAGGTTTTTTATTAAGGCAATTGTTAAATGTACACAGTCTAACTTAGAAAGCAGTTATGATTATCTTTATAGATCTAAGAAATGGAAACCCCACCAACTGGTTCTCTGTATGAAATACAATGCAAAACTTATTAAGAAGAAATATGAGTCTCCTTAAAAGTTTAACAAGAAAGAATAAGCTTGTGTGGCTTTTTTTTTTCTTTGTGTGGCTTTTGATGGATGCGATAACAATCAGAAATAATGAAAAACGGCTTTAAGGTTAAATTAAAATAATATTACTTACTTCACATTTATCTGAAATGGGACCAAAATCTCAACTACATTTACATTTTAACTGTTTACAAAAACGATTGGTTTGGCTTCATTTTTTCAGTAGGATTAAGATATTCCTTTCTCCTTTTTACCACCTCAATCTATTACTTAAATAAAAGGAAAAATTGCTAAAGCAAAATTCCCACAGTCAGTATAAAATGCAGCTGTGGTTCTGCTTTCTCCTATTGGAAGAAAAGAGTCACACAAAAGAAATAATTGTTAAAGAACTCTGGAAAACAATATTTCCCCTTCCTTCATTTTTTCTTTCTTTCTTCTTTTTCTCTTCTTTCTTTCTTTCTTTTCTTTTCTTTTTTTTTGTGACAGAGGCTCACTTGTTGCCCTCAGTAGAGTGCTGTGGTGTCATAGCTCACAGCAACCTCAGACTCTGGGGCTCAAGAATTTTCTCTTCCCTCAGTCTCCCAAGCAGGTGCCTGCCACCACAACTGGCTATTTTTAGTAGAGGGAGGGGTCTCACTCTTTCTCAGGCTGATCTCAAAATCCTGAGCTCAGGCAATCCGCCTGCCTTGGCTTCCCAGACTGCTAGGTTTACAGGCGTGCACGACTGACGCCCAGCTGAAGTTGTATAAATCTTTAGTCACCAACAATCTAGTACTTTTTCAATTACCAAACATAAACATATTCTGTGCCTTATTCTCCATATATAGTAAATCAACGTTGAAAGAGAAATTCAAATCTTGCAAATTGAAACATACAGAGTACAAACAATGACATCGTTCTGCTCACAGGTAGCCCCCCGAAGCTGAGGCCTTTCACCTCGCACTCGAGCAGTGTGCTGTGTCTGTCCACCCGCCTTTCACCGCCTGCTGTTGTCTGTCAGGTGAATGTGGAGATGAAGACTCTGTCCTGAGGAACTTACAGATGACTCCCAGCCTTCTGATGTATTTTGGAGACGTCTGGAATTTCTGCGAGTCTACATTGCCCGCCTCTCTTCCTCTGGGATGATCTTAAAGGCAAAAGCCCCCTTATGTTCTCTAATCCACATTTAAGTTAATATTCAATAAATATCTCTTGGCTGACAACTGTCTCCTACTCTAGATTTCAAAGGTTTTGAAAACTTTGAAGCAGATATTACTTAAATTTAAAAAGTTCCATTGCCATATATCATTTTATTTCCTCCTGACAGTTGAAAAAGAAGAAAAATGTCCAACGTGAACAGAGGCAGGAAATGCTAGAAATCTTCAGGGAAAGAACCCATTGTGTTGCCAGCAGCCAGGTGATTTTCAGGCACAAAGAGTTTAGATGAGCACTCGGCGCTTGGGAGAAGCTTAAGAGCTCTACAGCACATAATTGCTATGAATTATCTGACTACTAATAATTACAATTTCTTGGCAGACGCTTACATTTTTGTGAGGCTTTGTAGAAAAACTAAATGAGGTAAGTTTTGTTTTTTTTTTTTTTTTTTCCTTTGAAAGGACAAAGGTGGACCTTAGGATAATAAATAGGAACAATTATTTGAAGAAAAAAATGCTAGTATAAATGGGAGTAAGGAAAAAGGAGGAAACTAATATTTCAGTCACCTTCCATGTCCCAGGCACAGTGGTCCTCAGCCTACATGGGAAGTTGTCTTATTTAATTAACGCTCACGATTACACGGTAAAGTGGGTACTATTCTCCCCCATCTTAGCAATAAGGTCAAGTAACTTGGCTGAAGTAATTCCAACGGCAAAAGGAGAACTAGAATTTAAACCTGGGACTGGCTGGATGACTCCAGAACTTAAAGATCTCACCAGTGCTGCTTCTCTGGGACAAGCTATCCAGTTACACCAAAAATCCGTTAAAACAGAAGAGAAGTCTCAGCTTTAGAAATATAATGGTGCTCAGTAACTATAAATAAATAATGAAAGGAGAAAAATAAATGGGATGAGGGGGAGAAAAAAGGAGGAAGGTAGGCAGGAACAAAAGGAAGGAAGGAAGGAAGGAAGGAAGGAAGGAAGGAAGGAAGGAAGGAAGGAATTTCTGAAGAACTGAAACGCCATTTCACTTCTACTATTACCAGTTACTGTCTCTATTAATTGGTTTCTTTCATTCTGTTAAGAGTTAGTCTATTTTCAGTGAAGTAAAAAAAAATTACCTTAACAGTCTGTTAACTCTTCTGGGATTATTTTCACGAATTTTTATTTCAAGAAATGTAACATCATTAAAACTAAAAAAAGCTTGCATTGAACTGTTTAGCGAGGCCTGACACATTATAACCTTCCTATAACTTTCAGAGCGGTTTTCACTGATTTTTATTGTCTAAAATAACAGAAATATGTAATTTGTTGGATGGGTCCAGGGCACAACAGTTTGATGAGGGAAGTAGGCATATGTGACAGTTGGTAAAGACGGATATAAAGGCCTCCTTAGTAGTTTCCCAGTTTCATTTTGGGATTGATGTTGCTTTTAAAATTTCAGATACTAGCTATTTTGGGGAATATCTAATTCAGAACCTATTAAGAGTTGTGAGAATGAAACATACTCAATTAATATGCACCTAATATTCCTTTGTTTAGAGTTATCAGAGAAGGACATGCCCAGCCCTGCCCCAAACTACGTGGGTGAAATGTGGAAAGTGACTCAATCACTCTGTGCTTTATTTTTGTTATTTTTAGAATGGGCCTAATAACAGAATCTTTTCACATTTGTGAAGCATTTAGGGTTTAACAATTTTATTAAGGTCAATTGAGATATTATAAATCTATTCATGCAAACAACAATATGTGCAAACTTTTAATATTAGCCAGGTTCATGTTTTGGTTAAAGACTAACATCTCTTAGAGGTAAAACTGGAGAGCATTTTGTATGGCATCTTTTTGATATACAATATAAATTTTTTTCAAAATATCTTATGATTACCCATGAAAATCAATAATGTATTTATGCCTAGACCATACCAATATTTTGTGAGTTATATATTTTCAGCTAATACCTCAAATTTCACTCAAGGAAACATAGAGATTTAAATATGATTCAGTTTTGCTGGAGATAGTGGTTCTTTACCAACCAATATGTAAATATTTCAAATTTTTGGCATCTGGAAACTTTATGTCCTGGTGTATTTTTCATATTGTCCCTCTGCATGTAATATATTTTTTCTTAGAAGACAAGTGGAATATTTCTAAACCTTCAGGACTATCTGAAGAATATGCCTCTGTGCCAAGCAAGCTGGAGACACCATTTACCTTTCAAAAACCATGAAATAGGCATTAGATGAAAACAGTCATCTGTCATGCAGTTATGACAGTCCCTCATGTGAAAATACAATGAATCTGCTTAAGAATTATCACACATTATCTCATGCAGTTTGTCTGAGAGCAAAAGAATCCTTTCTGTTGGTTAATTCTCTAAAATGATTAAAGAATAGTAGTTTAAAAATTATTTTGTAGAAAATCAAAATCAAGTTGGTTTGAAGATACTGAAATGCTAAGACCTGTACCTGAAAATTACCACATTAGTTTTTAAAGTAACTACAAAAGCATTAGACACGGGAAATTAATTTTGAAGGCTAAAGTTGATCATCTAAAGACAATAGTCTGTTCCTATCATAAAAAGCACACGTGACTCTCTTTCTTTTCACTCTTCATATGCCCATTGTGTAGTAAAGAAATATCTATAGGATATTGAAAAACACGGGCTGATAATAGTATACGGAAGAATTACAGACAGTATACCAAGATGTAATTCACCAGGGGAACACGTGGAGAATAAAAGTGTACCAATAACATACCATGTAATTCTAGATTTTGTTAGGAATTTCGCGATGTATTAAAATAATTATTTTACGTATTATTATTCCATTGGCTTCAAAATACAGTGGAGAGAAATAAATGAGGAGTCTCGGAATTCTTTCAAGGAAACAAGTTTGTTCACACATTAAAAATCTATTTTTATTTCAATGTTAATATTTTACCAGAGAATTATATTTCTAAAATCTGTGTTGACTTAAAAAAAAAAAAACAAAAGAAGAAGAAGAAGAAGTAAAATAGGTCAGTAGTTGAAAACAGTTGTCTTTCCTGCAGGATGGACATCTACTCATGAAAATTTAATGTGTCAGTTTAAGAATTATCACAGGTCTCTGGAGCACTTATTGTTAGGAATGTGTCAGGAAGAAAAGTAGGTATCATCTGGCCTTCTGGGACATCCTCTGATATTATTCTAGGGTTCTGAAAATTCAAAAAATCTCATTCATTGAGAGGATAGCCAAGTGAAGTTTGGCAAAATCATACTATGGCAGGAAAAGAACCTGTCAATCAGGTTCATAGGCGAGGTTTTTAGTACCAGAGTGTACTGCAGATCACAGCTCAATCATTGTGAGGCTCTTTTGTTTTCTTTCACCAACAAGGTATTAGTACACTGTGAATAATTAAAACATGAAATCTTTACTGACAAAACCGGCAGACTACCAAAATCATGTAATTTATTTGTCGTCTTCTTATAGCAATTAACATGCATGGCCTCCCTTACTACCTTAGACCAGGACTAAACACAGCAATAATTTAATACACTGTGACCAAGAAGCTAATTAAACTGCTACATTGAGTTCACAGGTCCTTTTTTATTTATTTATTTATTTATTTATTTATTTATTTATTTATTTATTTTATTGTGGAGAAGGGGCGGGGAAAGAAGGCGGGGGAAGAGGTGCATGACAGGGTCGGGCCAGTGGCATGGTACCACATTGGTTGTATCTAGGTAGAGGAAGTTTCAGGCTGGGCCTTGCTGAGTCGTTGCTACGCGGAAGTAGCTCGATGGATCTACTTCTAGTCAGGCTCAGGAAGTTGCACTAGGCCTCAGGCACATGACAGGGCCCAACAATTCCCTCTTTTGTTTTTTGTATGGCGGAAAAACATAGCCCCTGTCTTAGGTTGCCTGCTCTTGCAGTTTCAGTCTTACCCGTCATGGGGATACAAACA